>CM040401.1:89022089-89229800 GCA_022702515.1 Ilyophis sp. 1 JC-2022 | reverse complement strand
CAGACAATCGTCGGCTGAGGAATTATCTGGCTACTCACCGGTCCGAAGCTGGGGACAGTATCAAAATCAACGTCTGATTCAGTAATCAATTCCTGTTTTCTTACAAGTGCGATTCTTTTTGCGTCTTTTTCTTCTCTTTTGCATTTCTCCTTTGCTTTCAGTTCCTCCAACTGTAATTGTAACAGTTTCTTTTGTGTCTCTTTCAATTGTAAGTCCAGTTTTTTGCCTTCTTTTCTGTATTTTCCCACAGCATGAGTTACAGTGTCCACAAATTGTTGGTGTGGCATGGTGGTCAAGCCGACCACTTCATCCAAGCGGGTCTTTGCCTCGTCTGGTAATCCCTCCAGTATGGATTTCCGGAACAATGTGACCATTATAGGATCCTGTTGTATATCCCTGTCGGTCAATGTCCTCCATCTGCGCAGCTGGTCGTGCACATATGTCACCGGGGCCTCGTTTTCTTTTATGGGTACTCCCGCCAAAGTGGCGACTTCTGGCCTGGTAGGATATATCGCCCTCAGAGCTTTCCATACTCGTGTCCTCACAGTGTCAAAAGGAGTGCCGTCCACAATGTTTTGTTGTACGTGGTCCCTGTTATAACCAGCTCCGGAAAAGACGTCTAACATCGCCTCCATCCCCAGCATCTTTCCCAGGAGTGCCTTCAAATCCCCCACCGCTAGCATTCGCCCTGCCATTTCCTCCTCCAGCACCCTGATCCAGTGGCTCGCGCCCTCCTGCAAATTGGGGAGAATAGTTACCAGATTGTGCATGTCCTGAGAAGACCATGGATTGTACTGTCCCACTCCACCCTTCATAATTAATGGGAGCATACGGTTTTGATCATACTTGCCGTTTTTTTCAGTTTGGTTACCCAGTCTGTCATACCTCAATGGTTGTGTCATCTGTCTACTACGATGTGGATATCGGCTAGTTGGGGGGTTTTGTGAGGAGCTGTGCGCGCATGGGTTTAATTCCTCCTCTCTGTCACTCTCACTTTCCTCATCTCCCTCTAAGTCTGTTTCCTCATCGCTTGTTCCTGTCCTACCCTCGGCGTAACTGTCTTCTATGTATACTATTTGGTCCCTTAATGTCTCTATCATTGTGTCAGTCATCCTTTCCCTTTCATTATATGATTTTACTCGTCGGTCGAGGTCTAATTCAGGGGTTCTCAACTTATTCTGTTTCTTTAGACTAAGTTTAACTGGTTCCCACACTGTATTAGGGAGACTCTCTCTATCCTTTCTTCTCCCTAATTTTGTCTCAATTTTTATTAGTCGTCCTGGGGGATTTTTGCGCAGTCTGGCTTCTGCTTGAAGCTCTACAAATTTATCTGTTTCTTCGGTCAGTTCCTTATTTCTTTCCTTCATCCTCTCTACGTCCTTTTTGTTCTCTCTTTCTAATTCGGCTTCCCTTTCTCTATTTTGCGCGTATTCTTTATTAAGTGCTAACATTGCTTTTTTTTACCTCCTCTCGCTCTCTCTCTATTGCCTCTAGCCGCTCTCGTTCTGTTTTTACTTCCTCATCTCCTCCCACCTGATCCAACCACCCGTTAAACTCTACATTTCCTTTTACTACTGGGCAGGCTATTTTAGTTTGGGAATCCTCCCTATCCTCCTCCAACTCCTGTTCTACTTCAGGAGCTGTTTTTAGACTGGGATAAACACCCCTCCTTCCCCCGTATTCTCGTGTTTGAGCAGGAACATACGGGGGAGGATTGTTTCTCTCTTCGGCCCAATGGCCCATCTGTTCCCTTTCCTGTTTAAAACCTTTTCTACTAAACCAATGTAGTATGGTTTTTTCCTGTTGTCTTTTAGCACTTCTTGCTCCTGATTTATCTTTAGGTTTATAATTTTGAATTATTCCTATCATCTCTCTACATATTTCTATATTAAACGAGCCTTCTCTGGGCCATTTTGTGGTCAAATTTTTAGTCCGGTTATGCCATTTTTCCGAAATATGTTTTATGTCACTTGCGCAAGAAGGACATTCTCGGGCTAACACCTCAACTGGCGTGGGCTTCTCATTTAATATCTCATTTATCATTTTGCCTTTTCTATTTTGACAGTTTATTTCGTTTTTATTCTATATTTACCGGGGGTTTTTAATTTTTATTTATCTATTTATTTTTCCAAATCTTTAAACACTTTTATGGTTTCCTATTTATTTTATTCTCCGCACACTGTGAACACTTTTAGTCATGCACTCTATATACCGTGTGTTTTTCGCAATTATTCATTCAATATACCATATTTCTACAACAATTATTCATACGTCCAATATATTGTATGTCTATAACTGTTCACTACTCTGTACTGTCAGGTCACTTAAATCCTCCCGTGTCGGGGCTCAGGCAGACACAGTACATTTACACTCTGTACTGTCAGGTCACTTAAATCCTCCCGTGTCGGGGCTCAGGCAGACACAGTACATTTACACTCTGTACTGTCAGGTCACTTAAATCCTCCCGTGTCGGGGCTCAGGCAGACACAGTACATTTGCACTCTATACTGTCAGGTCACTTAAATCCTCCCGTGTCGGGGCTCAGGCAGACACAGTACATTTACACTCTGTACTGTCAGGTCACTTAAATCCTCCCGTGTCGGGGCTCAGGCAGACACAGTACATTTACACTCTGTACTGTCAGGTCACTTAAATCCTCCCGTGTCGGGGCTCAGGCAGACACAGTACATTTACACTCTATACTGTCAGGTCACTTAAATCCTCCCGTGTCTGGGCTCAGGCAGACACAGTACATTTGCACTCTATACTGTCAGGTCACTTAAATCCTCCCGTGTCGGGGCTCAGGCAGACACAGTACATTTACACTCTGTACTGTCAGGTCACTTAAATCCTCCCGTGTCGGGGCTCAGGCAGACACAGTACATTTACACTCTGTACTGTCAGGTCACTTAAATCCTCCCGTGTCGGGGCTCAGGCAGACACAGTACATTTACAAACATTTGACTTACCCTACTTATCCGGGGTTAATCAACACAGCAGACCACTTTGCTCACACCTCTTACAGAAATCTGCCCTACTCCCTTCCCGGGCGTCCTCGGTGGGTATCCTAGAACACTTCTGCAAAAGTACTGGTTAGCAACAGTGTCTTTTGTCAATGTCCCTCAGTATCGAGCACCTGTGTAGGCCTCTAACCTACTAAACCAATGACAGTCCTTTTAAGCAAAGTATTAAAATTCATACACACATGCATATATTTACAGCAGTTTCACACAACGGTTCAATCTCTCTATTCACACTCACAGCTCGCCGCGCGCCTTTGAAGAGCCTGCCTGTTCCTATCATCAAATTTAGTTCGGAATGTTTGCCCGAGAGGATCCTACTCCAGGCACCGTTAGGGAGGGGGGTAGGAGAAAGAGCAGCCTCCGAGACGGCCGTCTGTCAAGGGCCCCTCCTGTCGTCCGACCCCACTCCCAGGCACCAGGAGCTGGATTTGGTCCTCTTTCGGGTCCCTTCGTGGTCGCCAATTGTTGTGGCTTGAGAATCTCAGTTTTCTCCAAGTCCGCCAACTTGTTCGTTGTTTCCAATTTCATGTTTAAAGTTTTCAGTCAAAGTTAAAGTATTTACTCCAAAATCAGAGTTTTCGATCCAAAGTTAAAGTTTTCAATAAGTCAGGTCCAGAGTTAGAGTTTTCAAAATAAAGAAGTTCCAGGCAGACTCTTCAGAAGGTTTAGACTTTATTCAGCAAACAAAGCCGATTCCTCCCCGCGGAGAGGAACCTTGATAGTCATTTTGTAGTGGCTTTTATACATTTTCAACACATTCGTTCCCCCGCCCCGGGATTCTTATTTACCAATCACAGACATGTGGGCGTAACTGGTGTTTTTCCTACCCTTAGTTGACGTTAGAGGCATTTCTTATACCTGATCACATGGCCACAATGGTTTTTTGTGTGGGGGCGTACTCAAGACCGCTCCGACCGTGGGTGATGTTTTTGCTTTGATCTCCTCTGCGCCACTGATTGCTGTGTGCAGGGGCGGCCCTAAGTTCATCCTGACCTCCATATGACGTATCGCCCGTTTGATCTGTCCGGTGCCACTGATTGCTGTGTGTGTTGGGGTGGCCTTAAGTTCATCCTGACCTCCATATGACGTATCGCCCGTTTGATCTGCCATATGTGTAAGTCGTTTTAACATTTTTACCAGTTGGTAGTTTCAAGATATATCAAGTTCAGGTTATACATGCATTTTGCAGATACATATCTATCACAACTATTTATCATACCATGTAGCTTATTAGACCGAACAGTTTTCACTGTTTCCTAGACAGAGTTCATTAGGAAGGTCAGCTCCCCGTCACATCCTGCAGGTGGCCTCACCATTGTATTCTAAACCTCGGGCTCTTATTCACAGGTGTTTGGTCAGGGCCACTTCCTGTGGTCCTGCGGCTTCAAAGCATTGTGTCTAATCTGTATCTTGCCAAGAGTTTACAGATCTGGTACACAAACTGCAGTCATATACACGTCATGAGGCCACATTTATAAAGCCGCGAAGCAACAATTCAGTGTGTGACCCGGAGGGGGACCCCACACCCCGCAGGCCCATACGTATGCGGTATTTTGACGGATTTACATATAGGAAATGGAAATATTCCACTACATTCTTTAGTTATTGTCCTCGGTGATTTTAACAAAGGAAATCTCACCCACGAACTCCCCAAATACAGACAATTTATTAAATGCCCGACCAGAGAGGAGAACATTCTGGATCACTGTTACACCACAGCAAGCAGTGCCTATCACGCCGTCCCCCGCGCTGCACTGGGACACTCTGACCACGTCATGGTCCACCTGATTCCTGCATACAGGCAGAAATTAAAGCTGTCTAAACCAGTTGTGAGGACATCAAAGAAGTGGACCAGGGAAGCTGTAGAGGATCTTCAGGCGTGTTTGGACTGCACTGACTGGGATGTTTTCAGGACTGCTTCCAATAATCTGGACGAGCACGCAGAGGCTGTGACTTCTTACATCAGCTTCTGTGAAGACAGCTGTGTACCATCATGCACCAGGGTGAGTTATAATAATGACAAACCCTGGTTCACAGCCAAACTCAGACAGTTAAGGTCAGAGAAGGAAGATGCATTTAGGAGTGGGGACAGAGTCATATTTAAAGAGGCAAAGTACAAGTTTGGCAAGGAGGTGCGAGCAGCTAAACGACTGTACTCAGAGAAACTCCAAGACCAGTTCTCAGCCAATGACTCTGCTTCTGTCTGGAAGGGGTTCAGACAGATCACAAACTACAAAGCAAAAACCCCCCACTCCATGAATAACTCACGCCTGGCCAACGACCTGAATGAGTTCTACTGTCGCTTTGAAAGACAATGGGACAGTCCTGACACCATCCCCCGTGACACCATCCACCAGCTTCAGCCCACCACCCCCACCTCAGCGACACCTCTGTCCTTACTGGAGAGAGATGTGAACAGGGTGTTCAAGAGAATTAACCCCCGCAAAGCAGCAGGGCCGGACTCTGTCTCCCCATCCACCCTGAAGCACTGTGCTGATCAGCTGGCTCCGGTGTTCACAGACATTTTTAACACCTCTCTGGAGGCTTCAAGTCCTCCACTATCATCCCTGTCCCTAAAAAGCCAAAGATCACAGGACTTAATGACTACAGACCCGTTGCCCTGACCTCTGTGGTGATGAAGTCTTTTGAGCGCCTTGTGCTGTCCCACCTCAAATCCATCACAGGCCCCCTCCTGGACCCCCTGCAGTTCGCCTACAGAGCCAACAGATCTGTAGACGATGCAGTAAACTTGGCCCTCCACTTCATCCTCCAGCACCTGGACTCTGCAGGAACCTATGCCAGGATCCTGTTTGTGGACTTCAGCTCTGCCTTCAACACAATTATCCCATCTCTGCTACAGGACAAGCTCTTCCAGATGGGCGTGCCTGACTCCACCTGCAGGTGGATCACAGACTTCCTGTCTGACAGGAGGCAGCGCGTGAGACTGGGGAAACACATTTCTGACTCCCGGACCATCAGCACCGGTTCCCCCCAAGGCTGCGTTATTTCCCCTGCGCTATACTCCCTGTACACCAACAACTGCACCTCCAGTCACCAGTCTGTCAAGCTCCTGAAGTTCGCGGACGACACCACCCTCATCGGACTCATCTCTGGTGGGGATGAGTCCGCCTACAGGAGGGTGATCGACCATCTGGCGGACTGGTGCAGTCAGAACAACCTGGAGCTAAATGCTGCAAAGACAGTGGAGATAGTGGTGGACTTCAGGAATAACCCAGCCCCACTCATCCCCATCTCCCTGAGAGACTCCACAGTTGACATTGTGGAGTCCTGCTGCTTCCTGGGAACCTTCATCTCCCAGGACCTCAAGTGGGAGCTGAACATCAGCTCCATCACTGGAAAAGCCCAGCAGAGGTTGTTCTTCCTGCGGCAGCTGAAGAAGTTCAACCTGCCAAAGACGATGATGGTCCACTTCTACTCTGCCATCATCGAGACCATCCTCACCTTCTCCATCACCATCTGGTACGCTGCTGCCACTGCCAAGGACAAGGGCAGACTGCAGCGTATCATCCGCTCTGCGGAGAGGGTGATTGGCTGCAACCTGCCATCTCTCCAGGACCTGTATGCCTCCAGGACCCGGAGGCGTGCAGGCAAGATTGTGGCCGACCCCTCTCACCCCGGTCACAGTCTGTTTGTAACACTTCCCTCTGGCAGGAGGCTGCGGTCCATCAGGACCAAAACCTCTCGCCATAAAAACAGTTTCTTTCCTTCTGCAGTTAGCCTTATCAACAAGGCCCGGGACCCCCTCCGACACAGACACAGACTCTATCCCGCCTCATAGACACTTTACTTTACACTTACCTACTTCCCACTGTACTTTTTGTTTATTTATATTTTTATCTTTACTTATATTTTTATTTTTACTTATATTTTTTATTTTTATTTTTATTGCACTACTACTTGCACTACTTGCACTACTACTTGCACTACTTGCACTACTACTTGCACTACTTGTTTTTGTGTTTTGTTTTATGTTTTATGTTTTATATTATTTTATTTTATGTTTTATGTTGGTTTATGTACGCACCAATAAACCACAGTAAATTCCTTGTATGTAAATACTTGGCGAATAAAGGGATTCTGATTCTGATTCTGATTCTGATGTAGACCATTGCACCACTCACACCGAGACCATCAAAATGATATCAAACATGAGTAGGTCTAAGTTTGTGTTGCTATGAAAATCTCTATCTCTATATAGTTTTTCAGATGTGATTGATATTAATGCCACAAAGGTCCCAGAATTCCTGTTGAGAATATTACATTTACACCCTAGTTGTCCCTGTTAATGTAGGTACGTTAACTGGATGTATTTACTAATGCAACACTCAAAAACTGAACAATACATGATTACCTCTCTGGAAAGAGTGTATAATGTATGTTCCAGTGCCCAGACTAGTTCCAGTGTATACTGTACAATGTAGCAAAAGTATCAATCACATCTGAATGTTTTTAAGCTTTTTGAGGACAAAAGCAATCTTTTCCATGTTTAAATATGTTTAAGGACATAGATTTGACCTGCCCTGATAACGCCATATGGGGGCACTATGGCCCTGTTTGTGTGCTTGTCTTTACGACAGTCCAAGCGTTTCTTCCAAAGTCATGACATCCTAGGACATTCTTTGACTGTCATAAACTTCACGCCAGATGGTCCCAGCAGACTTTACGGCACCGAAGTTCTGGTTTATAACGTTTATAACGTTTATGACTAAAACACTCATGAATTAGGCATTCTGATGCCATTTAGCACATTAATTTTTAGAAAGACATAATTAATTACTGGGGGGGGGGGGGACGCTTATGAAGCATTTAACAGGGCCCTTTGTAGTATGGGGTCAGCTTGGGGCCCCAGGCAATTGCCGACCTTTGCCTAATGGGTAAGACCGCCTCTGCTTAGAACCATAGTTAAGTTAAAGCCGTTTTTATCTCATAAGGACCTGGAAACAGTTATCCATGCTTTTATTTCCTCTCAGCTGGATTATTGTAATTCCCTGTATATGAGATTGACCCATTCCACTCTGACTCGACTGCAAATGGTTCAAAATTCAGCTGCTAAATTTTTAACTGGAACAAAGAAAAGGCAACATATTACATATTCTGGCTCATTTGCATTGGTTACCGGTGAAATATAGAATTGATTTTAAAATCAATGGATTAGCTCCACAGTACATCACTGATCTGCCGACTCCATATTCTGCTCCCAGGTCACTTAGGTCATCCACAAAACAACTCCTCTTAGTCCCCCACTCACGTCTCAAAACTAAAGGTGTCCGGGCTTTTTCAGTTGCTGCCCTCAGGCTCTGGAACAATCTCCCGTCCCACATTAAGTCCTGTCCCACCGATCATTTTAAAATCTAATTTAAAGACCCACCTTTTTTCTCTTGCTTTTAGTGCAACTTGAGGTTGTCCCAAAACTGCATGCGGTTGATCCTTGTACTCTTTATAAATGGTAAATGGACTGCACTTATATAGCGCCTTTATCCAAAGCGCTTTACAATGGCCTCTCACTCACCCTTTCACACACACATTCACACACCAATGGCGGCAGCCACCATCCAAAGCACTAGCCTGGTCATTGGGAGCAATTTGGGGTTCAGTGTCTTGCCCAAGGACACTTAGACATGTGGACAGGAGGAGCCGGGGATCGAACCGCCAACCCTGCGATCAGTGGACGACCCGCTCTACCTCCTGAGCCACAGCCGCCCACTTATTCCATTTACTTTATTGTGTTGTATTGTTAGTACATGTATTGTACTGTGATGTTATTTTGTTGTGGTTTGTGCTGTATTGTAGTGACTTGAAAGCACTTTGGCTCAACTCCTGTAGTTTTAAATGTCCTATATAAATAAAAGTGACTAGACTTGACTCGCATATGTGAGCTAGCCTACTGTAAATCATCAGAAGGAAACATGTTGCTAACAAACACACACACAACATAACACTGATTTATTAAATTTTTTATTATTAAACGATGGTATACAGGTATGGAGGAATCGATTTCAGATCCTTAACCCACAGTTTAGCTGCTTGCTCCGAGATGCTGGGCCTGTAGTGTTGTAAATGAATGCTAACTGCTGCAACATTCCGTACTCTCATCTCACAAAACAGTATTTTTTTTCGTAGCTCGCTCCAAAATGAATATGTGATGAGACATGTTGAAGATGAGCGTCAAGGCAGTCAATGTATTATGTTACGAACTTTGTCCACAAAACAGTAGCTTGTTCAGGGTGCCAAGGGATCTTCTCCATCGACTTCCACTATATACAGCCCAATTACAGCCTGTGGTCTCCCTGCGCGGACCCCAGTCGTTACGCGTTTTAGACCAGTGATTGTTGTCTCCCCCCGGGGGAGGGTCTCTGATGCAGCCCATGCAGCTACATCGGCCTGGCGCCCGGCAATAATGGTTTCATTTAATTCAATTTGACTTAGTTGAGTCAAATAAAAATTTATAAACATATAAAAAAAACAATTGAAAACAAAAACAATTGAAAAGTTTTTGAAGGTGATCCAACATTTCACTTTTTTCAATGTTTGTGATCCATTTAACTTTATATAAGAACACTTTCGATTACATTGTATTATTACCTGTCTTTCAATGTCGTATTAGTCTAAATATGGTACTCTTGCTCATGGGACAAATGACAAAAGTTTAAACTTCTAATGTTGCCTTTTAGTTACCTTCTCCATTCATGTTTTACAGGATTTATGCGTTCTGTCAATCAAATTAAACCTAAACCTAGAGCCATATGACTGTCGTTAGTTTTAGTTATGATTTAGTTATCTAGCCTGCACTAAATATGGAAAATATCCACATCTATAATTTCACTGATGTTAATAGTATGACAGACTTCAGATTCACAATTTCAGTTTTAAAGAATAAAACCTGTGAAATATTAAGCATGACGCAACCGACACTTAAGTTTAGAAAGTACAGTGCTAATGTCTGGATAGAATACAAACTATAATGTTAGCTGGGTCATTCCACAAAAAGGGTTCCTTTTCACTTTTGGAAAGTTACAATTTCTGAAATGACATTTTTTTTTCTTCATTTTTGTCAATTTTTGCACGACTTTGAAAAAAGACAACGTCAGGTGAAAGTAAATTATATTGTGCTATCTCAGGTTGTATAAATGTCCTCTTTTACAAGTAATTTTTTTCAACAGCCTTAACAGGGTCAGACAGTCAAAGGGGTAAAATGGCACTTGTTTTCCATTTCTTATTTTTTGATCAAATGAATCTATGTAACAGGGTTGATTCTGTGGTCACATGACTGACCATAGTAACAGGGCTGATGGGACAAATATTTTATAGTTCAGTGTTACCATGTAAGTTACATGTTTCGCTCCATGTTTGATAGCGATGGTTGTACTATTGAAGTTTGTTATATTTTTAAAAGATCTAATGTTTTTAAGGGCAGATTTATGCTTGTGGTAGAATCTATAATGGACACAGTGCGCACATAAAATTTGGGTGGGGAGGGGGGTGGCTTTTTCAGATGCTAAGATACTCAATATCCACTTTACCCCTCCCATTATTGGGGAAAATTGCTGAAAGCCTCACATGCATATTCAATGGTAGGCTATTTCAACATTTTTTAAACATTTACATCCTCTACTGTTTATCTTGTTATACCTAATAAATTAATTTTGTATGTGATGTCACTCAAAAATGTTCTCTTCTCCGTTGGTGTTGTAGCCTATTCCTGTGCAGTAATACGGCGTTGTGAAACTATGCCATTGACCATTACCTCTATTTCCAAATCTGTAAATTAGTGTTTTCTTTTCCTAGTGGTTCCCTGGCTACTTGTGCCTGGTTGCTCTGTATCCATCTATGAGCACCTTGTAATCTGGATGTGTAAGAATGCCCTATTGTTTCTGACCCTTCTTATGGGCGTCTCTTACTGCAAAATTGCCAATGAGGGCATTTGATTTTTTTGGTAGTGTAATTAGAGCCAGTCTTTAAAAATCTGTATATTGGGCGCTCATGTTTTGGTCTCTGTGATATAACATGTTTTTGCGTTGCAACCACTTCCTCAGTAAATCTAGCCTTCAATGTGATTTTCAATTTAAAAGGTCAGACTTCAAGCTAAATCTAGGCCTGCCATTAAAGATATTGATATCAAAATTAGGCCGTTACAACAAACAATATTGGCTGTCTCTTTTCACACAAATTGAACAAGCCTATATCCAATAAAATACAATTCAAATTAATTACGTTGAACTTCACATACACATGTGAAATTGAGTCCAATCATCAACGCCTAAAAATAAATGGATCCGATTAATTTCAAAACGTAAATTTACTGCAACCTTTGACCTGTCCACACGGCTACCTTCGCTTTCTGGAGCATCACCAGTATTTTGTTCTTGATTTCTTTGGTTGCCAGGGAATACACAATCGGGTTCAGACAGGGCGGGATGCATGAGGCGAACGACAAGTTCACCATTGCGACATTCAAACTGATTTCGAAGAAGAACAGTTCAATGATGAATACTACCAAGATCGGCCCGTAGAATATCGTGACTAGAAAAAGATGTTCTGTGCATGTGGCAAGTGCTTTGTACCTGCTCTCCACACTTTTCATTCTAAACACGGCTGTCAAAATACAGGAGTATGACAAGACTATTAAACTAAGGGGCCCAAACAGAACAATTATACTCAGAGAAGAGGCAGTGGCCCACTGCAGACTGTTATCATTGCAAGATAGTCTGTACAAATTGCCGTAGTCACAAAAGTAGCTGTACACTGTGAGCGTATTACAGAAAGAGAGCCTGGTAATGATTAGGGTCAGGAATAAAATAATGCTTACACAAAATGACCAAACGGCCAATAAAATACTGATCATAACGGTGATTGTATTGATGGAGCTGTGTCGCAATGGGAAACATATCACAATTAACCTGTCATAGGCAAGTACGCTGAGGGAAAACGATTCTAATGAAAAAAAACAGTAATAAAAAAACATCTGTGTCAAACAGACGTTGTAAGACATAAAGTTATCTCTCAAGAGAAGCATCTTAATCATTCCAGGAATGACTGTTGTACTGAACACCAAGTCGATGATCGCCAGATTAGCCACCGCAATGTACTTGGGAGTGTGTAGGCGATTATCTATCCATATAATGGAAAGTATAAAGGAGTTGGACAAAACCGTTACAATATAAACGACGGCAAGGAAAATTAAATATAAATCAACAAATTGTAAACGCAGAAATCCGATAATGTAAAATCCCACTGGTCTAATGATGGAGTCGTTTGTGATTCCCATTGCACTTGTATGACGTTCAGGACCTCCGTGTGACTGCTTTCTCGGTCCTGAGAGAGAAATGGCAACCAATTAAAACATACAATCACGTGGCAGTTCAGGCTAATGTTGCGTAACCCTTAATTAATTTACATTGCATTTCCACATTTAGCAGACGCTGTTACCATACTTACACATGCAGATAAACCCCCCCTCCCCTTCTTCCAACCACAGTTACAATCTCAGAATTTTACAACAAACCGTTAAATTGTCTTAATTCATGTTTTTCATGTTGAGAGGGGTTATATAAACAATCCCTCAAAACATGAAAAGGTTGTTCAACTTCTGGGATTCCAATTATGGTCGGAACGAGAACCACTCACCAAAGGCACTTTTCTTTTAATTGAAAGTAACGGATGAGATTTGTTGCTCCCAGCATCACTGGCTTTTAAAAAAAAATAATAGTGCACATATTGATTTCCTCTTGTGTTATATCAGATTTTACGCATGATAGTCTAATATTACACTCAACCATTCGGTTCCAACACCACGTCATGATTTCAATTTTCAAAATTTCGCCTTCTGCACAAATAATCGTGTAACTAGCAGTGCAAAACTAATTTATACAGTTTAACGGCAAATACAACACTTACGGAATTACCCTTACACAAATGGAGAAGATAAGTTCATTTTTTTAAAGTATATTTAAGTACATTAAATGTATTTTAAGTTTATATTAAGTGTATTTTAAGTAAGTTACTTTCTAAAACATGTATGATCCATTTTAAATATAGCCTACTACAAGTATTTCCTGGAACTATGCAGTGGTTCTCAAACCATTTTATAGGCATCCCCCCCCAAAAAAAAAAAAAAAAACGAAGATAATGAATATGTTATCAGAATGTATTTTAATTGGCATAAATATGAAGTGAAAACTTCTTAAAATGAATAATTATTTTCTACCAGACAGCCGTAAAGAAAAAAAAATAATGTCAACAATTGTGATTGAATTGTTTGAACTAAGGCTATTTTGTTGCCGTGTGTGCATATTTACAGATCAATGTTTAACTTAAAATAATAATAATTTAATTTGTTTTTAAAAAAAAAGTTAATTCGTCGCATTTATTATTTTTTTTGCTTCGTACAAAATGTATAAAAATATGCCTACTTTTTAGGTTAATACGAAAAACAAATAACAAAACAAAAACAATGTATGGAGCTAACAGGCATTTTAGTGTTGAAAGCACAGTATCTTGATGCGGGAGAGATTGAAGAGAGCGCAACCCGTAGATCTGACTCCACTGACAGACGATGCCTTCGCTTGCTTTTCACGTATGTCAAATATGGAAATGAACCAATCTTACGGCACCCACTTTGGGAACCACTGTGGCTACTTTAAGGAGGCTATAGGCTACAATTTACTTCTAAACTTTTCATTCGAAAGTGGTATACTTTAAGTATTCTAATACTGTGATCCAAGTTTAATCTCGAAAACTTCCATACACCCATTATCTCACGCGCTTATCCCATGGTCCGGGTTGGGTGTGAGCTGGACCGGTCGCCAATCCATCGCAGGGCACAGGGCACACACAACATTCACACGCTCCTACACGAGCAATTTCGAGCCTCAAATTAGCCTAATTGGCGCGTCTTTGGACTGGCAGAGGAAACCGGAGTAGCCTCCCGGATAAGTTTATGAAATGAGCATGCAAACAGACAGGCTCTCGGGCTGGATTCAATTTTCAATTTGTTTTTACATTTTATTGTACCACACTAGCTTTAAAAACGGAACGATTAAAGACGCAGAGTAGAATTATCGCAGCAGGAAAACGCTACTCACCGGTTCTCCTCAGCATGGGTCACTGTCGAAACCCGTTACTCTAATGCGCTTCGCCATTCGTGCTGCAGAATATATCCTGTTGTGTGGAGAATACGAGTACTTGGGAATTCTTTTGGGAGTGGGACATCAATTAAAATCCGCAACTGCCCTCCCTTGCCTACTGAATGGATAATCCCATTGGTACCTGTAGACATTGCCGCCGTTATGACTCCCGGTGCCCGTGTCAACAACCCACCTCAGAAATAAAACGCTCACCCGACCAACAACATAACGAAAATTAGCCAATTATAAATAGTCCAATTTTTTATTAGACAGTGCCAAACACAGTCCCAATAGCCGTGTTAAAATCTGGGCTAAACAAATAAATACAGGTTAGATTTAATGAAACAATAATAAGTTAATTTTATAAAATTTTATTTCATTGAGTTAGATTAAAATTTATACATATGACCAATTTTAAAAAAAAATGTTTATGGTGCTCCAAAATTTCATTAATTATAATTTTTTTTAATGACCTGCATATTAGTGGGATTGTTCATTTCATCCATATGTTCAATGTCTTCCATAGTATTTCAACAGCCAATCAAAAAGACTGAAAAGGCGTGCAGTGACTTTGCTATCTTCTGATTTGATCCGAGGCCATTGCAAAGCCTTATCCATGAATGCAGTAGCTATCTTGAGCTCATTCCCATAATTATCATGCAACAGCTTCATGGATTCTTCCGGCCTCACGTGCTTGCAACTCCTGACGAGTTCCCTTGGTTCATCTCTTGTGTATTCTTCCATAAAGTATAACCGATCTCTACTGCTTTCAGTCTTGCTGATAATAACATGCTCAAAGGCTTTGACAAAGTATCTAAACTCAAGTGGGTTAACATAAAACAGTGTTACATCTCTTAGCGGAAGTTGAGAGTTTCTGATGCTGTCCAAGCATATCTGTAATGTCATTCTGTTTCTGAATCACATGATTTCTTGTATTTTCTTCATGGGTACAACTATCGTCAGTAGGCCTCGGCCTAGGCTGTTGGAGACTCAGATCTTTAGATGGTGTTCCACTCAACTCACCTGTGGGCCATGTAGGTCATGCAGAAGTCGTGGGAACATCTGCATGTTCGGTTTCTGTCTTCAAGTATTCGCTCAGCCTCATTCTATCTTGAGGTGACTCAGAGGCTTCAAGTTCTTCAAAAACCCTTATCCTGGCACTGCAGGCAGCGGTGGCTGTTTCCAATTCCAACTATTCCAACGGTGGTTGTTTTATTCCAACTTAGCTTTCAGTTGTGCCTTTCGCTGAGCTTGCTCAACTTCAAGTAATGTTTCTTCCAATTCCAAGGCTTGCTTCTGTTTCAAGGCTGCGGCTTGTGCTAGCAGTGCTGTTCCATTTGCTTTTTCCTTACGACATACTGTGGAGCTGGTACTGGTTGATGATCACCCACTAAAAGATTTTGTTTCACGAACACATCAACTCATACTTCTGTGTTGTTCTCCAGATGCAACTGACATACTGTCTAGTGGGCTTATGTCATTATCAAATGTTTTAGCAGCTTGAAAGCGACTTCTAGCCTTATGTGTCCACTCTTCCATCCTTCTAGAATTAATCTTCTGATGGAGCTTCTTTTCAGTGTACTTTACTGCCCTCTTGTGGCCATTTTCGGCAGGTGCATTATTTTCTTAATTATCTTCCGCCAAAAATAAAAGCTAACTTTGCATTTGCTGCACTAAGAGCGCTGTTGTATTTATTTAAATGCAATGATTATTGAGGTAAGTTTCTATTTAACTTCAATTGTCTTGTTTGGAAAAACAAACTTTCTTAACATATGCATATTTATGCAAATCAGTTAAATGGCAAGGCCTGTAGGCTAGGCTACCTTTAGCAATAGCCAAATTCTCAGTAACTTAGCTTAGAATGCCTGAACGTTAAACCCGAGAGCATAGGAAGGCACAAGAACACTGTTTCATATTCAACTTTGTTAGTATTTTAGTCAGTTTAAATTAAGTGCGTGGGTTTACACTTCTCTGATTATCTTTCTTTATACCAAGAGCAATCGTGAGCTACATGACATCAGAATGGAACACAGTTTTTGACTTGGTGTAATGGTGCTTCTGCCTTAAGCATAGCTACCACTTCGATATGGAAGGCCAACGGTGCCAAAACGTCTTTAAAAAATATGACAAGACAGGAATATTGCAGTGTTTATCAGAAAACAGTCATAGCTTCAAACCAGATGTAGGAAATTGGTTCCAACATGTTTAGCTTATTTCAGCGATTTTGTGGAAAAATATAGCATAGCCTATATATTTATACTAAAGAGGAAGTAGGCATTGCATGGTAAAGTTAACAAGGGGAAAAACACTGAATGGTATAGGCTAGCTACAACTTTTGAATAATATATTGTTGTTCCTTTCGGAACATGATATTTTAGCATGTAGAAATAATGCCAAGAGTTTTGTTTGATATGCATTTCATTGTCTGTTACTGTGGCAAGTAGAACAACAATGGTTTGGGCTATTTGTTTTATTGCCATGCAGTGCAACTGAGAGGTCAGTGCTTTCGCACATTTTAACAACCTTGCATCTGAATTTCTGGATCTTATTATTTAAATGTATAATTTCAGATAAATATGAATACTAGCTATAACTGGGACATCGACGACTCGCCACTAGGGGGCCACCCTGGATAGATAATTAGAGAAAGGCTAATAACCTCCTTCTTCCTCTCCATCCCTCACGATTCCAATCTTAATTTGTAATGAATCTAAGTCTCCCCATTATCCCAGTGTTGTTGCCATTTCTGTAATACTTTCTTCCAAAGTATTTCCCTGTGTTTTGCTGCGTTTATTCTTAATAACAATTACTATAGGCCTATAGTAAAATTATAGTATGACAACAGCATATAGGCCTACTATACAATTACGCTAGTATTTCTGTCATTTTTTCATACATACTATAGTGATTATGTTGTCCTATAGTGATAAATAATGAACAATTATTATTGGGGGTGAAAATACTATAGTGATACTATTGTTCAAAAGTGATACTATTGTTCTATAGTGATACTATTGTTCTATAGTGACAAATTGCAGTGTGAAGCTAGGGACATCAATAACTTTTTTGAGGGTCTGAACATTTCAACATAAAAGTGCCAAAAGATCAAATTGTTTAGTATAATGAAATGCATTAAGCTATAATTGTACGACAGTTCCTATTCCTTTTCTGCTTGAACTAGATTATGACGACTTAAATTTCAAACATATGCGTTGTGAAAAAAAATATTTCTGTTGGACAAGGGTGAGCATAATTAGCATGTAAATAATGTCTCCCTGTTTTCTTTTTTCTTCAGTTTTTAAAATATTTTTAACTTGCACAAAGACATCGAAGTAAAGTTTAAAATAAATCACTTCATTCATTCTCCGAAAACCTTGTTGTCAACTGTGTACCATTCATGTCATATGAATATCATTAAAATCTGGCTGGTATTATTGGTTTGGAACAGCGAATTAGAGTGTATTAGTGCATATTGCATGTACAGGTACAGTAACTTCAACTGTACAATTTAAACACCCCTATTGCTATCATTGAGACACTACGTCCAGAGAAGGAAGAAGACCATGATATGTGTGATTTTTTCCATTTCTTTCATGAGGAATAGATAGGAATACATTGTAATTGCTGCATTGCTATTGGCTGAGGTTCTTTTAAGTGTGTCAACATGTACATTTTTGACGTGATAATGTATTTTTTTAAGATGTTTTGGCACCATTGGCCTTCTATATAAGGGCCACATCACAATCTCATATGCCTTGATGCATTTATGCTAATCTACACAAAATCCCTGCAGTGCTATTGGCTGATGTTCTTTTAAGTGTGTCATCATGTACATTTTTGAAGTGTTAAAATTTGACGTGTTGATGTATTTTTTAAGATGTTTTGGCACTGTTGCCCTTCCAAGCCTGGTGGACTATATGCTGATAACTATTGAACAGGCTAAATATTCTCTTTTTGTTCTTATTTCTTTGTCCTTTTTTTTTTGTGCAAATTTGAAATTATAACAAATAATGACACAGTAAAGTCATATGCATCAGGTGTAGCATTAAGGATAATATCATGTTATGTTATTTGATCATTTCCTCGTTAGAGCATTAATCCAGTGATTTAGCTAGGCTACCACTAGATGGCATAACAATTCTCAAAAACTGTACTGCTCCCAAGTTCCTTCGATGTTGTCTTCCCAAAAACAGCTAACAGCACTACGTACAGGGGGCGCTACGTTATACACAAAGGTCCTGTATTTGAAAACAGACTATTTACTTAAAGCAATAATATTACATTTTGTACTTCAAACAAAATGAATACAACAAACATATTTTACTTGTTGTAACAGAATACATCTCTGTTAACAGCAAACTTATTTCTGGCTCCTACACATGTGTATATTTAAGCCTACTTTCTACCTGATGTTGACCACCATGAATGGATTATATTTTAGGCTTTGCCCTTGCATTTTCTAGTGCCCGGTAGACCACAGATTGGTATTCCCCCTGAAGCTGGCAGACGCTAATGGTTATCGGAGTTATTGCAGTTTAGTAAGCCTCTGATGCCAAAAAGCAATTCAGAAAACAATTTTTAAAAATTTCTGAGCCCCACAGAATAAGATAAGGGATTGCTTTTCTTTTCTATTTGGTCCGCATCTGGCTACGTCACAGTGCGCACACCTTCTTACACAGACGCAACACATGAGCGAGCATGAGGCTGTGATACGCGGAATGGGTTTTAGCCGAGCTTCGTAGAGTTGCCACCATATGATAGGATTCCACCATATTATATTGATGACATTGCTATAATTACATTTTTATCTTTGCATGATGTTGATTATGATGCATACTAATCACATCTGAATACATTATAGCTAGAGTATGCAGGTTTTTCCCCCAACGGTTGTCACAACATCCCTTGACCCTGCCCACAGGGAAAGAGACACACCCCCACCCCAGCCCTCATTGTGAAAGTCTTTTAGATACAGCATTCTAGTATGTTCTACTTTCTTCAGTACCAATGATATTCTAGTGGACAGTCAAAACAGCGGCATCTATTGGTAAGAAACAGGTACTAGCCTACTGTAATAGATAATTTAACAGAACATGACATCTTAACTCACTCATTACTCAGGACAGGGGAAAATAACCATCCCCATATTTTCAGGGAATGTATTCGAAGGATTGAAAAAGCTATGTGCCAAAATGCATCTTCCTAAAAACCCTGCTGTAGGGTTTGGGTGGTCCCTGGATGGATTTCATACATTTATCTGGATTCCCCGTGTTTGAATCTGTACCTGCGAAATGTTTGGTACACATTGGATGTTGGAAACAATATTTACAGAATTTTATCTGAATCCGACCCAGTGAACATGGCACATTTGGATGCCATCAGACTTGCCATCTGACAGTTCTGGCAAATGCCAGAAGGGCCGGTCTGATTTTATACTAGTGTGGGCCGGTGTAGCGTAGGCTACAATTCTTCCCAGCGTATAATTCTTCCCGGATACTTCCGCGTCCGTCACTCGAACAGGACGAATAACCAATCACTGCTCAACTACGAGTGGGAAATTGAGCAGTGTCCAAGATAACACTTTCGTTGTGCACGTTTATGAAAAGACTTTTTGAACCGATTTGTGGTCAGCATTCTTGCTACGTAATGCGAGTGTAGAACTCGCTAATAATGTTTATTTATAGGCCAATTGAACAAATACATTGAATATCAACGGTACATTCAAGCAACGGTCAATCTGTACAGTCAAGCAACGGACCTGAAAGTGGACCTATCGAACCTGTTTCTACATATTCCTACCAGTATTATAAGGTTCTGAGACGTATGCTGTCATTCTGTTACAAATGGTAAAAGTGGACTCTTTATTATTATTATTATTATTATTATTATTATTATTATTGCATTTTTATTTATTTTATATTTAATTATTATTCTCATTATTTTATGTTGTTTACTTACCTATTCTTATTGTTGTTTTTACCCCCCTTCCAACTATGTTGCTTTTATCTTATCTTTTATTTTATATATATTTCATATATTGATGCTATATTTTTTTTGTGTGTTTTATTGATGCTCATGTCTTCATGCATCTTGCACACGCATACAAACTCACACAACTACTCTTCTACAACAATAAAAAGGCAACACATACAAGCATCACAGAAGTACATAACTTCGTGAAATACTTATACACATATTTGAGATATTAAGTTTTTATCTCAACAAATATTAGTTATATTACTTTGATATTAAATTATAAGTATTGCAGTGTACGTTGCGTTTTGTGATGGAAATTTTATTTTGGTGAATATAAATCATATCAATATTATTCCACAGCAGTCAGAATTAAACACAATACAATTGTTATTTCTCTTGCAAGCAGAAACAACAGAATGAGAAAGCTCTAAGCTAAGCCCTCTGACTATTCAGAGAGGAATGAGAAAGCTAATCTAAAGCCTCTGACTATTCAGAGAGCAATGAGAAAGCTCTCAGCTAAGGCCTCTGGCTATGCAGAGAGGACACACGGTATTTATCTCTTTACAGTATGCATAGGCGTTTCCTGATACGTAATTTAAAGGAAATTACACAGCTTCTTAAGAGACATAAAGAAGATGTTCCTTCCTGTGACGTCAAGATTTCTTGTCAGCTCAAACGCAGCCTGCGCACACCCTTACTGACTCATGCTGAATCTGATATCTAATCATAACAACAACATAGCATGAGCAATGAACAGACTGTTTGTTTCTCATAAGGTCCTCTTTAGTCCCTTTCTAAGCTTACCGAGCAAGTTTTAATGCATTAGCAAAGCACTTTGGAAAATAAATTTTTCCCTTAGTTTTATTTTGTTAATTTATTTATTGGTTTCTCCGTCGGACTGCGAATCTCCAGGGTGCAGTTCATAGGATGCGATACGAGACACTGGTTGCCTCATCTCTCCCAAAGGAAATAATTTTTACAGGTGCTAATGTTACCTCGCTAGCATACATTGAGAGACTAGCTGCTGGCGTGCTACCTGAGAGCCGCAGCTAGGTTCTCCTTTTGAACTCTTGGATGCTACTTGGATTATATTTGGATTTTCTTGGTTTTAACTTGGATTTACTTGAATTTGACTTACGAACATAGTCACTGGATATGGGACTCCTATCTACTATGCCTCCACTCACCTCTCCTCCGGCTTGTGAGGGTTGTCGCCACCGGGATCAGAAAATCGCCGAATTGGATGGAAGAATATCAGTGCTTCACCAGATAAAGGACATCGAGCTCCTCCTCGACTCGATGTTTGTCCTGATTTAACATCTTGGACTTGCATCTTGGAGTTTCTCTGTGTGGCTGGCCAGACCGAACGTTGTCCACCGCTCCGCTCTTGGGCCTAATCTTTCTGTAGCCAGGTTTTCTCCACCATCCACAGCCCATCGCTCCGAGCTGTCAAAAGGTACCCGGCCCCAAGCCCGGTGTTGCCCACCGCCCATGGTCCATCACTCTGAGCCGCTAACTCGACCTCCTGATCACAAAGCTAGGGCTACGGATAGCTCTCGGGGTCCATCTCCATCATGGGAACCTAGGTCGCAATCATCGCCTCTTTCTACGCTCATCATAGGTGACTCTATTATCAGGAACATTAAGTTTAAGTCGGCAACGACTTTCTGTTATCCAGGCGCTAAAGTCGCAGATTTTATGTTTGAACTCCCCGGCTTGCTGACACAAAATCCCACAGTTAAGAAAAGTTGCCATACACAGAGGCACAAATGATATCACCCAGCTACTTAAACAGGATTTTATGGATCTTTTTAATTTTTTAAAGATCAGTGGAAAAGATATTTTTATATCCGGTCCCATCCCCACAGTGGTTTTTTAAACGAGATGGTCTGCACCTGAACCGAATGAATTCACGTATGCTCTCCGCCAACATTTCTCACGGCATCCTCATTAGCTCACGTGCATGACTGTTTACACACAACTCCAAATGCCATTCCACTTTGCGTTCCGGTTCAAGCCACTCTTTTTAGCTGCCACCTCTTGATACTGTCTCTCGAAACAGCCTCCCCCACCGGCCACCTGTCATAGTTATTAATACATTTTCCCATTACTGTCAAATACCTGCCAATTTCCCTCCAACGATGCCTGCCTGACATCTCTATCAGATACCAAATCCTGATACACTGGACACCTCGTTCTTTCCACGCTAAAGCAAGTGTTTTTAGCGGCGGAGTAAATGCTGCAAATCTCCGTCAGTTAAAATTCTGTGGAAATACGTTGTCGTAGCGAGCTGCACAGCAAATACCGGACTCCCCACCAGTCAAATTTGCCCTAATAAACGCTCGATCCCTATCAAATAAGACCTTAATTTTAAATGACTTAATTTTTATTTGTAACTGAGACCTGGCTTAACGTTGGTGATCTTACCTCTCTTGGTGATCTCTGTCCTTCTCACTGCAACTTCTTAAACTCCCCAAGGACTACTGGTCATGGAGGTGGCTTAGCCACCGTTTTAAAAAATTGTTTTAAATGCAGAGTTAGGCCTGTAGATGTCTATTCTACTTTTGAGGTGCAACTTGTTAAGATTAATGTCACTACCCCTGTCCTATGTGCATTGGTGTACAGACCACCTAAAACTAACAGTAACTTTATTCAAGGGATTTCTGATCTTCTATTATTTATGGCCTCTCACTCTGATAAACTGTTGATTGTAGGGGATTTTTCATATCTGAACATTCATATCTGTTGCCAATCAAAATCTATGGTCAATGAGTTTTTATGCCTTGTGGATTTTAAAAATCTCATTCAATCAATGTCGGGTCCACCACATGAGAAAGGTCACACACTAGATCTTGTGTTATCATCTGGTTTCTCTGTCTCTAACCTTGAAACGGTCGATACTGGTGTCTCTGACCATCTTATGGTTGTGTTTGAATCCACTTTGTTTTGTCCCCTCCCAGCCCCACTCCCTCATCCGATCTATAAACTCAGCCACAGCCACACGTTTCTCCAACACATTAATGCTTACTCACCTACCTCATATCTCAGATACCCTTCTCTCCTGCACCGACATTAAGGAGCTAGTCACTCTCCTCAACTCAGCCTGCTCTGACAGTCTGGACTGTGTAGCTCCTTTAAAACTAAAAAGACCCAAATCTAACACTGCTGGTACTCCCTGGGGGAATGACTACACCCGTGCTCTTAGACAAGCTTGTAGGAGGGCTGAGCGCAAATGGAAAAAAAGTCCAGGTCTCATACCACATTTTAAGAGATTGCTTAAAGACTTACCAAAGCTCTGTGAAGTCAACTAAAATACAATATTATGCTGAATTAATTAATAAAAATGCCCAATGACCTAAAATACTGTTCAACACAATTAACTCTTTCTTAAATCCTTCTACTGCTGCTGTTCCTACCTTTGAGTCCACCAATAAAACCTCAGTGCAGAATTTGATACAATCGACCAGGCTTAAGACGCCTGGAGGGCGAAGTTGGTCTGCAGGGCTCAGTGTTAAAATGGTTTACTTCCTACCTGATAGAAAGAACCTTTTCCGTTAAAATAGGAAACTGTTCTTCATCCCCTGCCTCAATTAAATGTGGCATCCCCCAAGGTTCTATTTTAGGGCCTCTTTTATTCTCACTGTACATGCTTCCCCTTGGCTCTATTTTTGAGAAATATGATATTTTGTATCACTGTTATGCGGATGACACAGTTTTACCTACCAGTTACACCTGACAACGTTTGTTCATTGAAGAACATCTCTTGCTTTTAGTGCAACTTGAGGTTGTCCCAAAACTGCATGAGGTTGATCCTCGTACTTCTTATTCCATTTATTTTATTGTGTTGCATTGTTAATACATGAATTGTACTGTGATGTTATTTTGGTTTGTGCTGTATTGTAGTGACTGGAGCACTTTGTCTCAACTCCTGTTGTTTTAAATGTGCTATATAAATAAAAGTGACTTGACTAGCGTATGTGAGCTAGCCTACTGTAAATCATCAGAAGGAAATTTGAAACTTGTCTCAACCTATTACAATTTAATGTTACCGCTGCACATAGACATGGTTTGGCAATGTGATCTCTCCACTGATGTTTTGGTAGAACGTTTGTAAAATACAACTCCAAGAGCGGAAAAAAAAAAGCGCACATTTGGATGTTTAGCTAAGTAGCTAATTAGCTAGCTAGCTATGGTATCAGTTATGTAACATTCTTTGAAATGGACTCGCTAACAAACACGCACACAACATAACACTGATTTATTTAATTTTTTTATTATTAAACAATGGTATACAGGTATGGAGAAATCGATTTCAGATCCTTAACCCACAGTTTAGCTGCTTGCTCCGAGATGCTGGGCCTGTAGTGTTGTAAATGAATGCTAACTGCTGCAACATTCCGTACTCTCATCTCACAAAACAGTATTTTTTTTCGTAGCTCGCTCCAAAATGAATATGTGATGAGACATGTTGAAGATGAGCGTCAAGGCAGTCAATGTATTATGTTACGAACTTTGTTCACAAAACAGTAGCTTGTTCAGGGTGCTAAGGGATCTTCTCCATCGACTTCCATTCATAAAATACAGCCTGTGGTCTCTCTGCCCGGACCCCAGTCATTACGCGTTTTAGACCAGTGATTGTTGTCTCCCTCCGGGGGAGGGTCTCTGATGCAGCCCATGCAGTTACACCGGCCTGGTGCCCGGCAATAATGGTTTCATTTAATTAAATTTGACTTAGTTGAGTCAAATTAAAATTTATAAATATGACCAATTGAAACGTTTTTAAAGGTGATCCAACATTTCACTTTTTTCAATGTTTGTGATCCATTTAACTTTATATAAGAACACTTTCGATTACATTGTATTATTACCTGTCTTTCATATTAGTCTAAATAAGGCACTCTTGCTCATGGGACAAATGACAAAAGTTTAAACTTCTAATGTTGCCATTTAGTTCCCTTCTCCATTCATGTTTTACAGGATTCATGTGTTCTGTCAATCAAACTAAACCTAAACCTAGAGCCATATGACTGTCATTAGTTTTAGTTATGATTTAGTTATCTAGCCTGCACTAAATATGGAAATCTATCATTTCACTTATGTTAATAGTATGACAGACTTCAGATTCACAATTTCAGTTTTAAAGAATAAAATCTGTGAAATATTAAGCATGACGCTACCGACACGCTACAAGTTTCGAAAGTACAATGCTAGGTCTGGAAACAATACTAACTATAATGTTAGCTGGGTCATTCCACAAAAAGGGTTCCTTTTCACTTTTTAAATTATTTTCTATATAAACATGTTTTTTTCATTGTTGTCAATTTTTGCACGACTTTGAAAGAAGAAAACGTCAGGTGATAGTAAATTATATACCTGCTATCTCAGGTTCTATAAATGTCCTCGTTTACAAGTGATTTTCTTCAACATGTTTTGGATATTGTGTCATCCCTGTTACAGACATATATGCATTAATGTTCTGAACATTTCAAAATAAAAAGTCTGGTCAATGTTATATTAAAGGTATTTTGGTCCCTCTCTGCGCAGAGTTCATGTTCATTTTAGGAATGTTTTTTTGTAATTATTGTGCCAGGACATCAGTGACAGATCAGTGACATTTATAGGAAAACATTTTAATTTTAAAAAGAATGCTTCCGTGCATGTCAAGGTCCTTAACAGGCTATTGTTCTTTTTGCCCAGGCAGTCAAAGGGGTAAAATGGCACTTGTTTTCCATTTCTTATTTTTTGATCAAATGAATCTATGTAACAGGGTTGATTCTGTGATCACATGACTTACCATAGTAACAGGGCTGATGGGACAAAGATTTTATAGTTCAGTGTTACCATGTAAGTTACATGTTTCGCTCCATGTTTGATAGAGATGGTTGTATTATTGAAGTTTGATATGTTTTTGAAAGATCTCATGTTTTTAATGTTTTTAAGATACTAAGATACTCAATATCCACTTTACCCCTCCCATTATTGGGGAAATCGCTGAAAGCCTCACATGCATATTCAATGGTCGTATTTAAAATGCTTGACGGATGCCAATATGTTTTTGTCCATACAGTTAAGAGATGAAAACATACAAGACACTCAATCATCCTGCATCCTAAGATATCCTTAAAACATCCAGCGAAATCACACACTTCCTCGGCTGGAACATGAGTTTCCCTCGTGGGCTGCATTGGGCGGCCATTTTAAACTAATGCATCCTCTGATGCATATCACTGTAAAGGAGACAGGATTTAAAATACGTTTCTCACATGGTTCTGCTCATCACGTCTCATTTATTTTCAGATATAATATGAAATTATATTTGTTTTATTGAAAGGTTTCGAGATTCTATTGAAGTCATCAGCTAATTAGTATAAAAATGCAGTTCTGAATTTAAGCAATTATTGTGCGTATGTGTTCAGTACGGTTTATAATAAATTGTGAATAGTTTTACCTTCAGACGCTCTGTCACAAAACTGTGGTTGGACCACCACCTGTGTATTTTGCCTGCATTATGATATAGGAAAGTTTTTCTTTATTACGCTGCCTAACATCATGCCACCTTTTCTTTACATCCTCTACTGTTTTTATCTTGTTATACCTAATAAATTAATTTTGTATGTGATGTCACTCAAAAATGTTCTCCTCTCCGTTGGTGTTGTAGCCTATTCCTGTGCAGTAATACGGCATTGTGAAACTATGCCATTGACCATTACCTCTATTTCCAGATCTGTAAATTAGTGTTTTCTTTTCCTAGTGGTTCCCTGGCTACTTGAGCCTGGTTGCTCTGTATCCATCTATGAGCACCTTGTAATCTGGATGTGTAAGAATGCCCTATTGTTTCTGACCCTTCTTATGGGCGTCTCTTACTGCAAAATTGCCAATGAGGGCATTTGATTTTTTTGGTAGTGTAATTAGAGCCAGTCTTTAAAAATCTGTATATTGGGCACTCATGTGTTGGTCTCTGTGATACAACATGTTTTTGCGTTGCAACCACTTCCTCAGTAAATCTCGCCTTCAATGTGATTTTCAATTTAAACGGTCAGACTTCAAGCTAAATCTAGGCCTACCATTAAAGATATTGATATCAAAATTAGGCCAAGTTACAACGAAGAATATTGGCTGTCTTCACTCACACAAATTGAACAAGCCCTATTTCCAATAAAATACAATTCAACTTAATTACGTTGAACTTCACATACACATGTGAAATTGAGTCTAATCATCAACGCCTAAAAGTAAATGGATGCGATTCATTTCAAAATGTAAATTTACTGCAACCTTTGACCTGTCCACGCGGCTACCTTCGCTTTCTGGAGCATCGCCAGTACTCTGTTCTTGATTTCTTTGGTTGCCAGTGAATACACAATCGGGTTCAGACAGGGCGGGATGCATGAAGCTAAGGACAAGTTTACATTTGCGACATTCAAACTGGTTTCGAAGAAGAACAGTTCAATGATGAATATTATCGTGATCGGCCCATAGAATATCGCTACGAGAATAAGATGTTCTGTGCACGTGGCAAGTGCTTTGTACCTACTCTCCACACTTTTCATTCTAAACACAGCTGTCAAAATACAGGAGTATGACAAGACTATTAAACTAAGGGGCCCAAACAGAACAATTATACTCAGCGATGATGCAGTGGTCCACTGCAGACTGTGATCATTGCAAGATAGTTTGTACACACTGTAGTAGTCACAATAGTAGCTGTACACTTTGAGCGTATTACAAAAAGAGAGCCTGATAATGGTTAGGGTCAGGAATAAAATAATGCTTAAACAAAATGACCAAACGGCCAATAAAATTCCGATCATAACGGTGATTGTGTTGATAGAGCTGTGTCTCAATGGGAAACATATCACAATTAACCTGTCATAGGCAAGTACGCTGAGGGAAAACGATTCTAATGAAAAAAAACAGTGATAAAAAAACATCTGTGTCAAACAGGCGTTGTAGGAAATAAAGTTATCGCTCACGAGAAGCATCTTAATCATTCCAGGAATGACTGTTGTGCTGAACACCAAGTCGACGATCGCCAGATTAGCCACCGCAGTGTACTTGGGAGTGTGTAGGCGATTATCTATCCATATAATGGAAAGTATAAAGGAGTTGGACAAAACCGTTACAATATAAACGAAGGCAAGGAAAATTAAATATAAATCAACAAATCGTAATTGCCAAAAGGTGATAATGTAAAATCCCACTGGTCTAATGATGGAGTCGTTTTTCATTCCCATTGCACTTGTATGACGTTCAGGACCTCCGCGTGACTGCTTTTCCTCTGGGTCCTGAGAGAGAAATGGCAACCAATTAAAACATACAATCACGTGGCAGTTCAGGCTAATGTTGCGTAACCCTTAATTAATTTACATTGCATTTCCACATTTAGCAGACGCTGTTACCATACTTACACAGATTAACCCCCCTCCCCTCCTTCCAACCACAGTTACAATCTCAGAATTTTACAACAAAACCGTTAAATTGTCTTAATTCATGTTTTTCATGTTGAGAGGGGTTATATAAATAATCCCTCAAAACATGAAAAGGTTGTTCAAATTCTGGGATTGCAATTATGGTCGGAACGACAACCACTCACCAAAGGCACTTTTCTTTTAATTGAAATTAACGGATGAGATTTGTTGCTCCCAGCATCACTGGCTTTTTAAAAAAAAGAATAGTGCACATATTGATTTCCTCTTGCGTTATATCAGATTTTACGCATGATACACAACATTATCATTCCTGTGTCCATTCTAACTAAACATGTTAATGGGTTTTGGTGTTGGAGCCGACCGTTTAATATAATTGTTTGCTATTCAGGGTTTTCAGAACTAATAGAATTGCATATTTTTCATAACCAAAAAAAGTAGCCTTCTGCACAAATCATCGTGGAACTAGCAGTGCAAAACTAATGTATACAGTCTAACGGCAAATTCAACACTTTACGGAATTACCCTTACAAAAATGGAGAAGATAAGTTCATTTTTTAAAATTATATTTCAGTACATTTTAAGTTTATATTCAGTGTAGTTTATATTCAGTGTATTTTAAGTAGGCTACTTTCTAAAACATGTATGACCCATTTTAAATATAGCCAACTTCAAGTATTTTAATTGGCATACATATGAAGTGAAAACTTCTTAAAATTAAGAATTATTCTGAACCACACAGCTGATAAGAAAAAAATAATAATGTCAACAATTGTGATTGAATTGTTTGAACTAAGGCTATTTTGTTGCTGTGTGTGCATATTTACAGACCAAGTTAACTTAAAATAATAATACAATTTTTAAAAAAAAAGTTAATTCGTTGCATTTTTTATTTATTTTTTGCTTCGTACAAAATGTATAAAAATATGCCTAATTTTTAGGTTAATACGAAAAACAAAGAACAAAACAACTCCATGTATGGAGCTAACAGGCATTTTATTGTTGAAAGTACAGTATCTTGATGCGGGAGAGATTGAAGAGAGCGCAACCCGTAGATCTGACTCCACTGACAGGCGATGCCTTCGCTTGCTTTCCACGTATGTCAAATATGGAAATGAACAGATCTTGTGGCACCCCTGGCCAGTCATTACGGCACCCACTTTGGGGACCACTGTGGCTACTTTAAGGAGGCTATAGGCTGCAATTTACTTCTAAACTTTTCATTCGAAAGTGGTATACTTTAAGTATTCTAATACTGTGATCCAAGTTTATTATAGAAAACCTCCATACACCCATTATCTCACGGGCTTATCCCATGGTCAGGGTTGGGTGTGAGCTGGACCGGTCGCCAATCCATCGCAGGGCACAGGGCACACACAACATTCACTCACACGCTCCTACACGAGCAATTTCGAGCCTCAAATTAGCCTAACTGGCGCGTCTTTGGACTGTCGGAGGAAACCGGAGTAGCCTACCCGGATAAGTTTATGAAAAGAGCATGCAAACAGACAGGCTCTCGGTCTGGATTCAATTTTCAATTTGTTTTTACATTTTATTGTACCACACTAGCTTTTGAATATTGTATTTCGTGTAGGCTACTTGATATGCCCTCGTGTCTGAATTCATTGCGGGGAAAAACGGAACGATTAAAGACGCAGAGTAGAATTATCGCAGCAGGAAAACGCTACTCACCGGTTCTCCTCAGCATGGGTCACTGTCGAAACCCGTTACTCTAATGCGCTTCGCCATTCGTGCTGCAGAATATATCCTGTTGTGTGGAGAATACGAGTACTTGGGAATTCTTCTGGGAGTGGGACATCAATTAAAATCCGCAACTGCCCTCCCTTGCCTACTGAATGGATAATCCCATTGGTACCTGTAGACATTGCCGCCGTTATGACTCCCGGTGCCCGTGTCAACAACCCACCTCAGAAATAAAACGCTCACCCGACCAACAACATAACGAAAATTAGCCAATTATAAACAGTCCAATTTTTTATTAGACAGTGCCAAACACAGTCCCAATAGCCGTGTTAAAATCTGGGCTAGACGAATAAATACAGGTTAGATTTAATGAAACTATAATAAGTTAATTTTATAAAATGTGATTGCATTGAGTTAGATAAAAATGTATAGATATGACCAATTTAAAAACAAATTAATGTGCTCCAAAATGTCATTATTTTAAAAAAAATTTAACGACCCGCATATTTCTGGGATTGTTCATTTCATCCATATGTTCAATGTCTTCCATAGTATTTCAACAGCCAATCAAAAAGACTGAAAAAGCATGCAGTGACTTGCTATCTTCTGATTTGATCCGAGGCCATTGCAAAACCTTATCCATGAATGCAGTAGCTATCTTGAGCTCATTCCCAAAATTATCATGCAACAGCTTCATGGATTCTTCCGGCCTCATGTGCTTGCAACTCCTGACGAGTTCCCTTGGTTCATCTCTTATGTATTCTTCCATAAAGTATAACCGATCTCTACTGCTTTCAGTCTTGCTGATAATAACATGCTCAAAGGCTTTGACAAAGTATCTAAACTCAAGTGGGTTAACATAAAACAGTGTTACATCTCTTAGCGGAAGTTGAGAGTTTCTGATGCTGTACAAGCATATCTGTAATGTCATTCTGTCTCTGCATCACATTTGAGAGGTTTCTTGTATTTTCTTCACGGGTACAAGTATCGTCAGTAGGCCTCGGTCTAGGCTGTTGGGAGACTCAGATCTTTAGATGGTGTTCCACTCAACTCACCTGGCCTTCCATATAAGGGCCATATCACAATCTCAGATGCCTTGATGCATTTATGCTAATCTACACAAAATCCCTGCAGTGCTATTGGCTGAGGTTCTTTTAAGTGTGTCAACATGTACATTTTTGACGTGTTAAAATTTACGTGTTGATGTATTTTTTAAGATGTTTTGGCACTGTTGCCCTTTCATACTTCAATTTCTAAAGGAACTTGTTTGCGATGTAATTTACACGTAAATTAGCCTATTCTTGAAGTTATCACATCGCTGTGATAGTGACTGTGAGCTATGGAAAGCCGTACAAGTCAAAAATACATGAAAATTACGTCAGAAATTTCACTTATTTTTGACCTGTTTGGCCAGTTGTCCATATTTACCATACCATAATTTTCTATTGGCTGCTGAGTATTTTGGTTAAAACATTTCTGTCTTAATGTCTTAAGCCTGGTGGACTATATGCTGATAACTATTGAACAGGCTAAATATTCTCTTTTTGTTCTTATTTCTTTGTCCTTCTTTTTTTTTTTTTGCAAATTTGAAATTATAACAAATAATGACACAGTAAAGTCATATGCATCAGGTGTAGCATTAAGGATAATATCATGTTATGTTATTTGATCATTTCCTCGTTAGAGCATTAATCCAGTGATTTAGCTAGGCTACCACTAGATGGCATAACAATTCTCAAAAACTGTACTGCTGCCAAGTTCCTTCGACGTTGTCTTCCCAAAAACAGAACGCTAACAGCACTACGTACAGGGGGCGCTACGTTATACACAAAGGTCCTGTATTTGAAAACAGACTATTTACTTAAAGCAATAATATTACATTTTGTACTTCAAACAAAATGAATACAACAAACATATTTTACTTGTTGTCACAGAATACATCTCTGTTAACAGCAAACCTATTTCTGGCTCCTACACATGTGTATATTTAAGCCTACTTTCTACCTGATGTTGACCACCATGAATGGATTATATTTTAGGCTTTGCCCTTGCATTTTCTAGTGCCCGGTAGACCACAGATTGGTATTCCCCCTGAAGCTGGCAGACGCTAATGGTTATCGGAGTTATTGCAGTTTAGTAAGCCTCTGATGCCAAAAAGCAATTCAGGAAACAATTTTTTTTTATTTCTGAGCCCCACAGAATAAGATAAACGATTGCTTTTCTTTTCCATTTGGTCCGCATCTGGCTACGTCACAGTGCGCACACCTTCTTACACAGACACAACAACACATGAGCGAGCATGAGGCTGTGATACGCAGAATGGGTTTTAGCCGAGCCTAGTAGTTGCCACCATATGATAGGATTCCACCATATTATATTGACGACATTGCTATAATTACATTTTTATCTTTGCATGATGTTGATTATGATGCATACTAATCACATCTGAATACATTATAGCTAGAGTATGCAGGTTTTTCCCCCAACGGTTGTCACAACATCCCTTGACCCTGCCCACAGGGAAAGAGACACACCCCCACCCCAGCCCTCATTGTGAAAGTCTTTTAGATACAGCATTCTAGTATGTTCTACTTTCTTCAGTACCAATGATATTCTAGTGGACAGTCAAAACAGCGGCATCTATTGGTAAGAAACAGGTACTAGCCTACTGTAATAGATAATTTAACAGAACATGACATCTTAACTCACTCATTACTCAGGACAGGGGAAAATAACCATCCCCATATTTTCAGGGAATGTATTCGAAGGATTGAAAAAGCTATGTGCCAAAATGCATCTTCCTAAAAACCCTGCTGTAGGGTTTGGGTGGTCCCTGGATGGATTTCATACATTTATCTGGATTCCCCGTGTTTGAATCTGTACCTGCGAAATGTTTGGTATACATTGGATGTTGGAAACAATATTTACAGAATTTTATCTGAATCTGACCCAGTGAACATGGCACATTTGGATGCCATCAGACTTGCCATCTGACAGTTCTGGCAAATGCCAGAAGGGCCAGTCTGATTTTATACTAGTGTGGGCCGGTGTAGCGTAGGCTACAATTCTTCCCAGCGTATAATTCTTCCCGGATACTTCCGGGTCCGTCACTCGAACAGGAAGAATAACCAATCACTGCTCAACTACGAGCGGGAAATTGAGCAGTGTCCAAGATAACACTTTCGTTGTGCACGTTTATGAAAAGACTTTTTGCACCGATTCGTGGTCAGCATTCGTGCTACGTAATGCGAGTGTAGAACTCGCTAATAATGTTTATTTATAGTCCAATTGAACAAATACATTGAATATCAGTTCAGTGCGAGTAGCAACGATACATTCAAGCGACGGTCAATCTGTACAGTCAAGCAAAGGACCTGGAAGTGGACCTATCGAACCTGTTTCTACCTATTCCTACCAGTATTATAAAGTTCTGTCATTCTGTTACAAATGGTAAAAGCGGACTCTTTATTATTATTATTATTATTATTATTGCATTTTTATTTATTTTATATTGAATTATTATTCTCATTATTTTATGTTGTTTACTTACCTATTCTTATTGTTGTTTTTACCCCCCTTCCAACTATGTTGCTTTTATCTTATCTTTTATTTTATGCATATTTCATATATTGATGCTATATTTTTTTGTGTGTTTTATTTATGCTTATGTCTTCATGCATCTTTCACACACATAGAAACTCACTCAAATTCTCTTCTACAAAAATAAAAAGGGAACACATATAAGCATCACAGATAGTTCATAACTTCATGAAATACTTATACACATATTTGAGATATTAAGTTTTTATCTCAACAAATATTAGTTATATTACTTTGATATTAAATTATAAGTATTGCAGTGTACGTTGCATTTTGTGATGGAAATTTTATTTTGGTGAATATAAATCAGGTGAATATAAATTATATCAATATTATTACATAGCAGTCAGAATTAAACACAATACAATTGTTATTTATCTTGCAAGCAGAAACAACAGAACGAGAAAGCTCTAAGCTAAGCCTTCTGATTATTCAGAGAGGAATGAGAAAGCTCTAAGCTAAGCCCTCTGACTATTCAGAAAGGAATGAGAAAGCTCTAAGCTAAGCCTTCTGACTATGCAGAGAGGAATGAGAAAGCTCTAAGCTAAGCCTTCTGACTATGCAGAGAGGAATGAGAAAGCTCTAAGCTAAGCCTTCTGATTATTCAGAGAGGAATGAGAAAGCTCTAAGCTAAGCCTTCTGACTATTCAGAGAGGAATGAGAAAGCTCTAAGCTAAGCATTCTGACTATGCAGAGAGGAATGAGAAAGCTCTAAGCTAAGCCTTCTGACTATGCAGAGAGGAATGAGAAAGCTCTAAGCTAAGCCCTCTGACTATTCAGAAAGGAATGAGAAAGCTCTAAGCTAAGCCTTCTGACTATTCAGAGAGGAATGAGAAAGCTCTAAGCTAAGCCTTATGACTATTCAGAGAGGACACAGCTTCTTAAGAGACATAAAGAAGATGTTCCTTCCTGTGACGTCAACATTTCTTGTCAGCTCAAACGCAGCCTGCGTCAGCCCTTACTGACTCATGCTGAATCTCAGTGAGAGCACTGAAAATGGGTCGCAACAAAGCAGTGGCTCCAAAAGAAGCATATTAAGGTCCTGGAGTGGCCTAGCCAGTCTCCAGACCTAAATCCCATCGAAAATCTGTGGAGGGAGCTGAAGCTTCGAGTTGCCAAGTGACAGCCTCGGAACCTTAAGGATTTGGAGAGAATCTGCAAAGAGGAGTGGACCAAAATCCCTCCCCAGATCTGTGCAAACCTGGTGAAAAACTACAACAAACGTCTGACCTCTGTGCTTGCCAACAAAGGTTTCTCCACCAAGTATTAAGTCCTATTGTTCTATGGATCAAATACTTATTTCATGCGAAAATACGATAATACATTTATAAAATTTATATGATGTTGTTATTGTGGATTATTTTGTGATATACTGTCTCTCAATGTTAAAATGTACCTATGATTTAAATTCTACACAGTTCCATTCTTTGTAAGTGGGCAAACCTCCAAAATCAGTAAGGGATCAAATAATTATTGCTCCCACTGTATGTGCATTGGTGTACAGACCACCTAAAACTAACATCTTTATTCAACTTTATTCAAGAGTTTTCTGATCTTCTATTATTTATGGCCTCTCACTCTGATAAACTGTTGATTGTAGGGGATTTTTCATATCTGAACATTCATATCTGTTGCCAATCAAAATCTATGGTCAATGAGTTTTTATGCCTTGTGGATTTTTAAAATCTCATTCAATCAGTGTCGGGTCCACCACATTAGAAGTGTCACACACTAGATCTTGTGTTATCATCTGGTTTCTCTGTCTTTAACCTTGAAACGGTCGATACTGGTGTCTCTGACCATCTTATGGTTGTGTTTGAATCCACTTTGTTTTGTCCCCTCCCAGCCCCACTCCCTCATCCGATCTATAAACTCAGCCACAGCCACACGTTTCTCCAACACATTCATGCTCACTCACCTACCTCATATCTCAGATACCCTTTTCTCCTGCACCGACATTAAGGAGCTAGTCACTCTCCTCAACTCAGCCTGCTCTGACAGTCTGGACTGTGTAGCTCCTTTAAAACGAAAAAGACCCAACGCTAACACTGCTGGTACTCCCTGGGGTAATGACTACACCCGTGCTCTTAGACAAGCTTGTAGGCAGGCTGAGCGCAAATGGAAAAAAAGATAAACTCCAGGTCTCATACCACATTTTAAGAGATTGCTTAAAGACTTACCAAAGCTCTGTGAAGTCAGCTAAAATACAATATTATGCTGAACTAATTAATAAAAATGCCCACTGACCTAAAATACTGTTCAACACAATTAACTCTCTCTTAAATCCTTCTACTGCTGCTGTACCTACCTTTGAGTCCACCACTAAAACCTCAGCGCAGAATTTGATACAATCGACCATGGCATTCTCTTAAGACGCCTGGAGGGCGAAGTTGGTCTGCAGGGCTCAGTGTTAAAATGATTTATTTCCTACCTGATAGAAAGAACCTTTTCCGTTAAAATAGGAAACTGTTCTTCATCCCCTGCCTCCATTAAATGTGGCATCCCCCAAGGTTCTATTTTAGGGCCTCTTTTATTCTCACTGTACATGCTTCCCCTTGGCTCTATTTTTGAGAAATATGAAATATGATGGTCCACTTCTACTCTGCCATCATCGAGACCATCCTCACCTTCTCCATCACCATCTGGTACGCTGCTGCCACCGCCAAGGACAAGGGCAGACTGCAGCGTATCATCCGCTCTGCGGAGAGGGTGATTGGCTGCAACCTGCCATCTCTCCAGGACCTGTATGCCTCCAGGACCCGGAGGCGTGCAGGCAAGATTGTGGCTGACCCCTCTCACCCCGGTCATAGTCTGTTCGTCACACTTCCCTCTGGCAGGAGGCTGCGGTCCATCAGGACCAAAACCTCTCACCATAAAAACAGTTTCTTTCCTTCTGCAGTTAGCCTTATCAACAAGGCCCGGGACCCCCTCCGACACAGACTCTATCCCGCCTCATAGATAGACACTTTACCTACTTCCCACTGTAAAAATTTCACTGTAAATATCTCCATCCTTTTTGTTTTATTTATATTTTTTACTTATATTTTCACTTATATTTTCCATTTTTATCTGCATATATTATATATTAATATTATTATCTTGAAACTTGCACGACTTGTTTTTATGTGTTTTGTTGTTGTTTTTGTTTTATGTTTTATGTTATGTTTTATGTTTTATATTATTTTATTTTATGTTGGTTTATGTACGCACCAACAACCACAGTAAATTCCTCGTATGTAAATACTTGGCGAATAAAGGGATTCTGATTCTGATTCTGATTCTGATTTTGTATCACTGTTTTGAGGATGACACAGTTTTACCTGCCAGTTACTCCTGACAACGTTTGTTCATTGAAGAACATCTCTTGCTTTTAGTGCAACTTGAGGTTGTCCCAAAACTGCATGAGGTTGATCCTCGTACTTCTTATTCCATTTATTTTATTGTGTTGTATTGTTAATACATGAATTGTACTGTGATGTTATTTTGTTTTGGTTTGTGCTGTATTGTAGTGACTGGAGCACTTTGTCTCAACTCCTGTTGTTTTAAATGTGCTATATAAATAAAAGTGACTTGACTAGCATATGTGAGCTAGCCTACTGTAAATCATCAGAAGGAAATTTTAAATTTGAAACTTGTTTCAACCTATTATTACAATTTAATGTTACCGCTGCACATAGACATGGTTTGGCGATGTGATCTCTCCACTGATGTTTTGGTAGAACGTTTGTAAAATTCAACTCCAAGAGCAGAAAAAAAGAGTGCAAATTTGGATGTTTAGCTAAGTAGCTAATTAGCTAGCTAGCTAGCTATGGTATCAGTTATGTAACATTCTTTGAAATGAACAAACACACACATAACATAACACTGATTTATTTATTTATTTATTATTAAACAATGGTATACAGGTATGGAGAAATCGATTTCAGATCCTTAACCCACAGTTTAGCTGCTTGCTCCGAGATGCTGGGCCTGTAGTGTTGTAAATGAATGCTAACTGCTGAAACATTTCGTACTCTCATCTCACAAAATAGTATGTTTTTCGTAGCTCGCTCCAAAATGAATATGTGATGAGACATGTTGAAGATGAGCGTCAAGGCAGTCAATGTATTATGTTACGAACTTTGTCCACAAAACGGCAGCTTGTTCAGGGTGCTAAGGGATCTCCTCCATCGACTTCCACTATATACAGCCCAATTACAGCCTGTGGTCTCCCTGCGCGGACCCCAGTCGTTACGCGTTTTAGACCAGTGATTGTTGTCTCCCCCCGGGGGAGGGTCTCTGATGCAGCCCATGCAGTTACACCGGCCTGGCGCCCGGCAATAATGGTTTCATTTAATTAAATTTGACTTAGTTGAGTCAAATTAAAATGTATAAATATGACCAATTGAAACGTTTTTAAAGGTGATCCAACATTTCACTTTTTTCAATGTTTGTGATCCATTTAACTTTATATAAGAACACTTTCGATTACATTGTATTATTACCTGTCTTTCAATGTCATATTAGTCTAAATAAGGTACTCTTGCTCATGGGACAAGTGACAAAAGTTTAAACTTCTAATGTTGCCATTTAGTTCCCTTCTCCATTCATGTTTTACAGGATTTATGCGTTCTGTCAATCAAACTAAACCTAAACCTAGAGCCATATGACTGTCGTTAGTTTTAGTTATGATTTAGTTATCTAGCCTGCACTAAATATGGAAAATATCCACATCTATCATTTCACTTATGTTACTAGTATGACAGACTTCAGATTCACAATTTCAGTTTTAAAAAATAAAATCGGTGAAATATTAAGCATGACGCTACCGACACTTAATTTTAGAAAGTACTATGTCTGGAAAGAATACTAACTATAATGTTAGCAGTTCTGAATTTAAACAATTTAAGCAATTATTGTGCGTATGTGTTCAGTACGGTTTATAATACATTGTGAATGCAGTTTTACCTTCAGACGCTCTGTCACAAAACTGTAGTTGGACCACCACCTGTGTATTTTGCCTGCATTATGATGTAGGAAAGTTTTTCTTTATTACGCTGCCTAACATCATGCCACCTTTTCTTTACATCCTCGACTGTTTATCTTGTTATACCTAATAAATTAATTTTGTATGTGATGTCACTCAAAAATGTTCTCCTCTCCGTTGCCGTATTACTCCTGTGCAGTAATACGGCATTGTGAAACTATGCCATTGACCATTACCTCTATTACCTTGTAATCTGGATGTGTAAGCATACCCTATTGTTTCTGACCCTTTTTATGGGCATCTCTTACTGCAAAATTGCCAATGAGGGAATTTTATTTTTTTGGTAGTGCCAGTATTAAAAAAATGGTATATTTGGTGCTCATGTGTTGGTCTCTGTGATATAACATGTTTTTGCGTTGCAACCATTTTCTCAGTAAATCTGGCCTTCAATGTGATTTTAAATTTAAAAGGTCAGACTTCAAGCTAAATCTAGGCCTGCCATTAAAGATATAGATATCAAAATGAGGTCAAGTTACAACAAACAATATTGGCTGTCTTCACTCACAAATTGAACAAGCCCTATTTCCAATAAAATACAATTCAACTTAATTACGTTGAACGTCACATACACATGTGAAATTGAGTCCAATCATCAATGCCTAAAAATAAATGAATGCGATTAATTTCAAAATGTTAATTTACTGCAAACTTTGCCCTGTCCACACGGCTACCTTCACTTTCTGGAGCATCGCCAGTACTGTGTTCTTGATTTCTTTGGTTGCCAGTGAATACACAATCGGGTTCAGACAGGGCGGGATGCATGAGGCGAACGACAAGTTCACATTTGCGACATTCAAACTGCTTTCGAAGAAGAACAGTTCATTGATGAATATTATCGTGATCGGCCCGTAGAATATCGCGACTAGAAAAAGATGTTCTGTGCACGTGGCAAGTGCTTTGTACCTGCTCTCCACACTTTTCATTCTAAACACGGCTGTCAAAATACAGGAGTATGACAAGATTATTAAACTAAGGGGCCCAAACAGAACAATTATACTCACAGAAGAGGCAGTGGTCCAATGCAGACTGTAATCATTGCAAGATATTTTGTACACACTGTAGTAGTCACAAAAGTAGCTGTGCACAACGAAATCTTCTGCAGAAACCCCACAGAAAGAGAGCCTGATAATGGTTAGGGTCAGGAATAGAATCAGGCTGAAACAAAATGACCAAACGGCCAATAAAATTCCGATCATAACGGTGATTGTGTTGATAGAGCTGTGTCTCAATGGGAAACATATCACAATTAACCTGTCATAGGCAAGTACGCTGAGGGAAAACGATTCTAATGAAAAAAAACAGTAATAAAAAAACATCTGTGTCAAACAGGCGTTGTAGGAAATAAAGTTATCTCTCACGAGAAGCATCTTAATCATTCCAGGAATGACTGTTGTGCTGAACACCAAGTCGACGATCGCCAGATTAGCCACCGCAATGTACTTGGGAATGTGTAGGTGATGATCTTTCCATATAATGGAAAGTATAAAGGAGTTGGACAAAACCGTTACAATATAAACGACGGCAAGGAAAATTAAATATAAATCAACAGATTGTAAACTCGAAAATCCGATAATGTAAAATCCCACTGGTCTAATGATGGAGTCGTTTGTGATTCCCATTGCACTTGTATGACGTTCAGGACCTCCGCGTGACTGCTTTTCCTCTGGGTCCTGAGAGAGAAATGGCAACCAATTAAAACATACAATCACGTGGCAGTTCAGGCTAATGTTGCGTAACCCTTAATTAATTTACATTGCATTTCCACATTTAGCAGACGCTGTTACCATACTTACACATGCAGATAAAACCCCCTCCCCTTCTTCCAACACAGTTACAATCTCAGAATTTTACAACAAACCGTTAAATTGTCTTAATTCATGTTTTTCATGTTGAGAGGGGTTATATAAATAATCCCTCAAAACATGAAAAGGTTGTTCAACTTCTGGGATTGCAATTATGGTCGGAACGAGAACCACTCACCAAAGGCACTTTTCTTTTAATTGAAAGTAACGGATGAGATTTGTTGCTCCCAGCATCACTGGCTTTTAAAAAAAAGAAGAGTGCACATATTGGTTTCCTCTTGCGTTATATCAGATGTTACGCATGATAGTCTAATATTACACTCAACCATTCGGTTCCAACACCACGTCATGACACACCTATTATCATTCGTGTGTCCATTCTAACTAAACATGTTAATGGGTCTTGGTGTTTGAGCCGACCGTTTAATCTAATTGTTTGCTATTTAGGGTCTTCAGAACTAATATAATTGCATATTTTTGATATCCAAAAAAAGTAGCCTTCTGCACAAATAATCGTGTAACTAGCAGTGCAAAACTAATTTATACAGTTTAACGGCAAATTCAACACTTACGGAATTACCCTTACAAAAATGGAGAAGATAAGTTCATTTTTTTGAAGTATATTTAAGTACATTAAATGTATTTTAAGTTTATATTAAGTGTATTTTAAGTAAGTTACTTTCTAAAACATGTATGATCCATTTTAAATATAGCCTACTACAAGTATTTCCTGGAACTATGCAGTGGTTCTCAAACCCTTTTATAGGCATCCTCCCCCCCCCAAAAAAAAAAAAAAACTTGAAGATAATGAATATGTTATCAGAATGTATTTTAATTGGCATAAATATGAAGTGAAAACTTCGTAAAATGAATAATTATTTTCAACCAGACAGCCGTAAAGAAAAAAAATTTATGTCAACAATTGTGATTGAATTGTTTGAACTAAGGCTATTTTGTTGCCGTGTGTGCATATTTACAGATCAATGTTTAACTTAAAATAATAATAATTTAATTTGTTTTTAAAAAAAAGTTAATTCGTCGCCTTTATTATTTTTTTTGCTTCGTACAAAATGTATAAAAATATGCCTACTTTTTAGGTTAATACGAAAAACAAAGAACAAAACAACAACAATGTATGGAGCTAACAGGCATTTTAGTGTTGAAAGCACAGTATCTTGATGCGGGAGAGATTGAAGAGAGCGCAACCCGTAGATCTGACTCCACTGACAGACGATGCCTTCGCTTGCTTTTCACGTATGTCAAATATGGAAATGAACCGATCTTACGGCACCCACTTTGGGAACCACTGTGGCTACTTTAAGTAGGCTATAGGCTACAATTTACTTCTAAACTTTTCATTCGAAAGTGGTATACTTTAAGTATTCTAATACTGTGATCCAAGTTTAATCTCGAAAACTTCCATACACCCATTATCTCACGCGCTTATCCCATGGTCCGGGTTGGGTGTGAGCTGGACCGGTCGCCAATCCATCGCAGGGCACAGGGCACACACAACATTCACTCACACGCTCCTACACGAGCAATTTCGAGCCTCAAATTAGCCTAATTGGCGCGTCTTTGGACTGGCAGAGGAAACCGGAGTAGCCTCCCGGATAAGTTTATGAAATGAGCATGCAAACAGACAGGCTCTCGGGCTGGATTCAATTTTCAATTTGTTTTTACATTTTATTGTACCACACTAGCTTTAAAAACGGAACGATTAAAGACGCAGAGTAGAATTATCGCAGCAGGAAAACGCTACTCACCGGTTCTCCTCAGCATGGGTCACTGTCGAAACCCGTTACTCTAATGCGCTTCGCCATTCGTGCTGCAGAATATATCCTGTTGTGTGGAGAATACGAGTACTTGGGAATTCTTCTGGGAGTGGGACATCAATTAAAATCCGCAACTGCCCTCCCTTGCCTACTGAATGTATAATCCCATTGGTACCTGTAGACATTGCCGCCGTTATGACTCCCGGTGCCCGTGTCAACAACCCACCTCAGAAATAAAACGCTCACCCGACCAACAACATAACGAAAATTAGCTAATTATAAATAGTCCAATTTTTTATTAGACATTGCCAAACACAGTCCCAATAGCCGTGTTAAAATCTGGGCTAGACAAATAAATACAGGTTAGATTTAATTAAACAATTATAAGTTAATTTTATTTCATTGAGTTAGATTAAAATTTATACATATGACCAATTTAAAAAAAATGTTTACAGTGCTCCAAAATTTCATTAATTATAATTTCTTTATAATGACCTGCATATTAGTGGGATTGTTCATTTCATCCATATGTTCAATGTCTTCCATAGTATTTCAACAGCCAATCAAAAAGACTGAAAAGGCGTGCAGTGACTTGGCTATCTTCTGATTTGATCCGAGGCCATTGCAAAGCCTTATCCATGAATGCAGTAGCTATCTTGAGCTCATTCCCATAATTATCATGCAACAGCTTCATGGATTCTTCCGGCCTCATGTGCTTGCAACTCCTGACGAGTTCCCTTGGTTCATCTCTTGTGTATTCTTCCATAAAGTATAACCGATCTCTACTGCTTTCAGTCTTGCTGATAATAACATGCTCAAAGGCTTTGACAAAGTACCTAAACTCAAGTGGGTTAACATAAAACAGTGTTACATCTCTTAGCGGAAGTTGAGAGTTTCTGATGCTGTACAAGCATATCTGTAATGTCATTCTGTCTCTGCATCACATTTGAGAGGTTTCTTGTATTTTCTTCATGGGTACAAGTATCGTCAGTAGGCCTTGGCCTAGGCTGTTGGAGACTGAGATCTTTAGGTGGTGTTCCACTCAACTCACCTGTGGGCCATGAAGTTCATGCAGAAGTCGTGGGAACATCTGCATGTTCGGTTTCTGTCTTCAAGTATTCGCTCAGCCTCATTCTATCTTGAGGTGACTCAGAGGCTTCAAATTCTTCAAAACCCCTTATCCTGGCACTGCAGGCAGCGGTGGCTGTTTCCAATTCCAACTTAGCTTTCAGTTGTGCCTTTTGCTGAGCTTGCTCAACTTCAAGTAATGTTTCTTCCAATTCCAAGGCTTGCTTCTGTTTCAAGGCTGCGGCTTGTGCTAGCAGTGCTGTTCTATTTGCTTTTTCCTTAAGACGTACTGTGGAGCTGGTACTGGTTGATGATGACCCACTAAAAGATTTTGTTTCACGAACACATTAACTCATACTTCTGTGTTGTTCTCCAGATGCAACTGACATACTGTCTAGTGGGCTTATGTCATTGTCACATGTTTTAGCAGCTTGAAAGCGACTTCTAGCCTTATGTGTCCACTCTTCCATCCTTCTAGAATTAATCTTCTGATGGAGCTTCTTTTCAGTGTACTTTACTGCCCTCTTGTGGCCATTTTCGGCAGGTGCATTATTTTCTTAATTATCTTCCGCCAAAAATTAAAGCTAACTGAGCATTTGCTGCACGAAGAGCGCTGTTGTATTTATTTAAACGCAGTGATTATTGAGGTACGTTTCTATTTAACTTCAATTGTCTTGTTTGGAAAAACAAACTTTCTTAACATATGCATATTTATGCAAATCAGTTCAATGGCAAGGCCTGTAGGCTAGGCTACCTTTAGCAATAGCCAAATTCTCAGTAACTTAGCTTAGAATGCCTGAACGTTAAATCCGAGAGCATTGGAAGGCACAAGAACAGTGTTTCATATTCAACTTTGTTAGTATTTTAGTCGGTTTAAATTGTGTGTGGGTTTACACTTCTCTGATTATCTTTCTTTATACCAAGAGCAATCAGGAGCTACATGACATCAGAATGGAACACAGTTTTTGACTTGGTGTAATGGCGCTTCTGCCTTAAGCATAGCTACCACATCGATATGGAAGGCCAACGGTGCCAAAACGTCTTTAAAAAATATGACAAGACAGGAATATTGCAGTGTTTATCAGAAAACAGTCATAGCTTCAAACCAGATGTAGGAAATTGGTTCCAACATGTTAAGCTTATTTCAACGATTTTGTGGAAAAATATAGCATAGCCTATATATTTATACTAAATAGGAAGTAGGCATTGCATGGTAAACTTAACCAGGGGAAAAACACTGAATGGTATAGGCTAGCTACAACTTTTTAATAATATATTGTTGTTCCTTTCGGAACATGATATTTTAGCATGTAGAAATAATGGCAAGAGTTTTATTTGATATGCATTTCATTGTCTGTTACTGTGGCAAGTAGAACAACAATGGTTTGGGCTATTTGTTTTATTGCCATGCAGTGCAACTGAGAGGTCAGTGCTTTCGCACATTTTAATAACCATGCGTCTGAATGTCTGGATCTTATTATTTAAATGTATAATTTCAGATAAATATGAATACTATCTATAACTGGGACATCGACGACTCGCCACTAGGGGGCCACCCTGGATAGATAATTAGAGATAGGCTAATAACCTCCTTCTTCCTCTCCATCCCTCACGATTCCAATCTTAATTTGTAATGAATCTAAGTCTCCCCATTATCCCAGTGTTGTTGCCATTTCTGTAATACTTTCTTCCAAAGTATTTCCCTGTGTTTTGCTGCGTTTATTCTTAATAACAATTACTATAGGCCTATAGTAAAATTATAGTATGACAACAGCATATAGGCCTACTATACAATTACGCTAGTATTTCTGTCATTTTTTCATACATACTATAGTGATTATGTTGTCCTATAGTGATAAATAATGAACAATTATTATTGGGGGTGAAAATACTATAGTGATACTATTGTTCAAAAGTGATACTATTGTTCTATAGTGATACTATTGTTCTATAGTGACAAATTGCAGTGTGAAGCTAGGGACATCAATAACTTTTTTGAGGGTCTGAACATTTCAACATAAAAGTGCCAAAAGATCAAATTGTTTAGTATAATGAAATGCATTAAGCTATAATTGTACGACAGTTCCTATTCCTTTTCTGCTTGAACTAGATTATGACGACTTAAATTTCAAACATATGCGTTGTGAAAAAAAATATTTCTGTTGGACAAGGGTGAGCATAATTAGCATGTAAATAATGTCTCCCTGTTTTCTTTTTTCTTCAGTTTTTAAAATATTTTTAACTTGCACAAAGACATCGAAGTAAAGTTTAAAATAAATCACTTCATTCATTCTCCGAAAACCTTGTTTTTGTCAACTGTGTACCATTCATGTCATATGAATATCATTAAAATCTGGCTGGTATTATTGGTTTGGAACAGCGAATTAGAGTGTATTAGTGCATATTGCATGTACAGGTACAGTAACTTCAACTGTACAATTTAAACACCCCTATTGCTATCATTGAGACACTACGTCCAGAGAAGGAAGAAGACCATGATATGTATGATTTTTTCCATTTCTTTCATGAGGAATAGATAGGAATACATTGTAATTGCTGCATTGCTATTGGCTGAGGTTCTTTTAAGTGTGTCAAAATGTACATTTTTGACGTGTTAATGTATTTTTTTAAGATGTTTTGGCACCGTTGGCCTTCTATATAAGGGCCACATCACAATCTCATATGCCTTGATGCATTTATGCTAATCTACACAAAATCCCTGCAGTGCTATTGGCTGATGTTCTTTTAAGTGTGTCATCATGTACATTTTTGAAGTGTTAAAATTTGACGTGTTGATGTATTTTTTAAGATGTTTTGGCACTGTTGCCCTTCCAAGCCTGGTGGACTATATGCTGATAACTATTGAACAGGCTAAATATTCTCTTTTTGTTCTTATTTCTTTGTCCTTTTTTTTTGTGCAAATTTGAAATTATAACAAATAATGACACAGTAAAGTCATATGCATCAGGTGTAGCATTAAGGATAATATCATGTTATGTTATTTGATCATTTCCTCGTTAGAGCATTAATCCAGTGATTTAGCTAGGCTACCACTAGATGGCATAACAATTCTCAAAAACTGTAGTGCTCCCAAGTTCCTTCGATGTTGTCTTCCCAAAAACAGAATGCTAACAGCACTACGTACAGGGGGCGCTACGTTATACACAAAGGTCCTGTATTTGAAAACAGACTATTTACTTAAAGCAATAATATTACATTTTGTACTTCAAACAAAATACAACAAACATATTTTACTTGTAACAGAATACATCTCTGTTAACAGCAAACCTATTTCTGGCTCCTACACATGTGTATATTTAAGTCTACTTTCTACCTGATGTTGACCACCATGAATGGATTATATTTTAGGCTTTGCCCTTGCATTTTCTGGTGCCCGGTAGACCACAGATTGGTATTCCCCCTGAAGCTGGCAGACGCTAATGGTTATCGGAGTTATTGCAGTTTAGTAAGCCTCTGATGCCAAAAAGCAATTCAGGAAACAATTTAAAAAAATTTCTGAGCCCCACAGAATAAGATAAGGGATTGCTTTTCTTTTCTATTTGGTCCGCATCTGGCTACGTCACAGTGCGCACACCTGCTTACACAGACACAACACATGAGCGAGCATGAGGCTGTGATACGCGGAATGGGTTTTAGCCGAGCCTAGTAGAGTTGCCACCATATGATAGGATTCCACCATATTATATTGACTAATTTTTTTTGATATTGACTACATTGCTATAATTAAATATTTATCTTTGCATGATGTTGATTATGATGCATACTAATCACATCTGAATACATTAAAGCTAGAGTATGCAGGTTTTTCCCCCAACGGTTGTCACAACATCCCTTGGTCCTGCCCACAGGGAAAGAGACACACCCCCACCCAACCCCTCATTGTGAAAGTCTTTTAGATACAGCATTCTAGTACGTTCTGCTTTCTTTCTAAAAAACAGGTACTAGCCTACTGTAATAGATAATTGAACAGAACATGACATCTTAACTGACTCATTGCTCAGGACAGGGGAAAATAACCATCCCCATATTTTCAGGGAATGTATTCGAAAGATTGAAAAAGCTATGTACCAAAATGTATCTTCCTAAAATGTTTGGAGCATAGAGAGCTTGTACTACATATTGGTTGTGGGGGTGGGCCTGCTGTAGGGTTTGGGTGGTCCCTGGATGGATTTCATACATTTATCTGGATTCCCCGTGTTTGAATCTGTACCTGCGAAAAGTTTGGTACACATTGAATGTTGGAAACAATATTGACAGAATTTTATCTGAATCCGACCCAGTGAACATGGCACATTTGGATGCCATCAGACTTGCCATCTGACAGTTCTGGCAAATGCCAGAAGGGCCGGTTTGATTTTATACTAGTGTGGGTCGGTGTAGCGTAGGCTACAATTCTTCCCAGCGTATAATTTTTCCCGGATACTTCCGGGTCCGTCACTCGAACAGGACGAATAACCAATGACTGCTCAACTACGCGCGGGAAATTGAGCAGTGTCCAAGATAACACTTTCGTTGTGCACGTTTATGAAAAGACTTTTTGAACCGAATCGTGGTCAGCATTCGTGCTACGTAATGCGAGTGTAGAACTCGCTAATAATGTTTATTTATAGGCCAATTTAACAAATACATTGAATATCAGTTCAGTGCTAGTAGCAACGGTACATTCAAGCAACGGTCAATCTGTACAGTCAAGCAATGGACCTGGAAGTGGACCTATCGAACCGGTTTCTACCTTTTCCTACCAGTATTATAAGGTTCTGAGACGTATGCTGTCATTCTGTTACAAATGGTAAAAGTGGACTCTTTATTATTATTATTTTTATTGCATTTTTATTGATTTTATATTGAATTATTATTCTCATTATTTTATGTTGTTTACTTACCTATTCTTATTGTTGTTTTTACCCGCCTTCCAACTATGTGGCTTTTATCTTATCTTTTATTTTATATATATTTCATATATTGATGCTATATTTTTTTGTGTGTTTTATTGATGCTCATGTCTTCATGCATCTTGCACACGCATACAAACTCACACAACTACTCTTCTACAACAATAAAAAGGCAACACATACAAGCGTCACAGAAGTACATAACTTCGCGAAATACTTAATATCTTAAATATGTGTATCAACAAATATTAGTTGTATTACTTTGATATTAAATTACATTACATTACATTACATTACAGTCATTTAGCAGACGCTTTTATCCAAAGCGACGTACAGTAAGTGCATATAGAAAGGTCATCGAAGTAACTACAGAACAGATAAGAAAGCACATTCTTCCCATACAGTATCAGCTATCCCTAGTAACGAACACAGTGCAGTTCACAGTGAACTGGGTAAATCATCTCTACTACAATTCTATTCTAAATAGTATAAACTTGAGTACACAGTTCAACAAGAAGACATACCATGAGGTCCTAGATAAGTATTAGTCCAGGTGGAGCCTGAAAAGGTGTGTTTTCAGGCCACGACGGAAAGCAGGCAGGGTTGGTATTGAGCGTAGGGGAATGGGAAGTTCGTTCCACCACTGGGGAGCTAGGGTGGAAAAGCTCCGCAGTCGGGAGGAGCGAGTGCCATTGACACGGAGGGGGGGAAGTGCGAGGCGCCCTGCTGTAGATGAGCGAAGTGGTCGAGCAGGAACATAGGTCTGTATCAGGTCCTGCAGGTAGACGGGGCCTGTCCTATTAGCTGCAGTGTGGGCCAGGGTCAGAACTTTGAACCTGATCCTAGCTGCAACTGGGAGCCAGTGGAGTGACCTCAACAGGGGGGTGACATGTGAAAATTTCGGGAGGTTAAACACAAGCCGGGCAGCTGCGTTCTGGATCAGTTGAAGAGGGAGTATGGCGCAGGCTGGTAAGCTTGCGAGCAGGGAGTTGAAGTAGTCCAGGCGTGAGGTGACCATAGTCTGGACCAGAAGCTGGGTGGAGTAGGTGGTCAGGTACGGTCGAATCCTCCTGATGTTGTACAGGAGGAACCTGCAGGACCGTGCCGTCGCCCTGATGTGGTCTTTGAAGTCCAGCTGGTCGTCTAGGACCACCCCCAGGTTCTTTGCAGAGCGGGAGGCAGCCACCACGGTCCCGTCAACGGTGATGGAGAGGTCAAGTAGCGGGGAGGTTTTGTATGGCATGAAGCCAAATTAAAAGTATTGCAGTGTACGTTGCGTTTTGTGATGGAAATTTTATTTTGGTGAATATAAATCATATCAATATTATTCCACAGCAGTCAGAATTAAACACAATACAATTGTTATTTCTCTTGCAAGCAGAAACAACAGAATGAGAAAGCTCTAAGCTAAGCCTTCTGACTATTCAGAGAGGAATGAGAGAGCTCTAAGCTAAGCCTTCTGACTATTCAGAGAGGAATGAGAAAGCTCTAAGCTAAGCCTTCTGACTATTCAGAGAGGAATGAGAAAGCTCTAAGCTAAGGCCTCTGACTATTCAGAGAGGAATGAGAAAGCTCTAAGCTAAGCCCTCTGACTATTCAGAGAGGAATGAGAAAGCTCTAAGCTAAGCCTTATGACTATTCAGTGAGGAATGAGGAAGCTCTAAGCTAAGCCCTCTGACTTTTCAGAGAGGAATGAGAAAGCTCTAAGCTAAGCCTTCTGACTATTCAGAGAGGAATGAGGAAGCTCTAAGCTAAGCCCTCTGACTATTCAGAGAGGAATGAGAAAGCTCTAAGCTTTCTGACTATTCAGAGAGGAATGAGAAAGCTCTAAGCTAAGGCCTCTGACTATTCAGAGAGGAATGAGAGAGCTCAGCTAAGCCCTCTGACTATTCAGAGAGGACACACGGTATTTATCTCTTGACAATATGCATTGGCGTTTCCTGTTACGTAATTTACAGGAAATTACACAGCTTCTTAAGAGACATAAAGAAGATGTTCCTTCCTGTGACGTCAACATTTCTTGTCAGCTCAAACGCAGCCTGCACACACCCTTACTGACTCATGCTGAATCTGATATCTAATCATAACAACAACATAGCATGAGCAATGAACAGACTGTGTTTCTCATAAGGTCCTCTTTAGTCCCTTTCCAAGCTTACCAAGCAAGTTTTAATGCATTAGCAAAGCACATTGGAAAATAAATTTTTCCCTTAATTTTATTTTGTTCATTTATTTATAATTTGTTTTCTTTTTGCATTTTGGTATTATTCACAAACGCATTTGCATGCAAGCAAGTGCACGCTTTGGCTCAGTAATGTAGCATTGTCCACGCACACGTGCACACACACACACACACACACACACACACACACACACACACACACACACACACACACACACACACACACACAGCCCCCTGTTCCCACACAACAGACATCTAAATCACACACTGCTCATATCTTGAAAAGAAAATGTGTGTGTCAGTGAGTAGCATAAAGCCAAGAATTTAGTTATTTATTTATTTAATGTTATTTTATATTTTTTATGTGGGGAGGGGGGGTGGGTGTGATAGGTGCATTCATATGTTTTCCGCAGAGGGTGCCGCTGACAGAGCGCCAACATTTCTAACAGTTATTTCAGTTTTAGAACATGTTTTCAATTGCTGGTATATAAGAGATCTGGCGGTTTGTGGTCTAAAATAACTGAACTGGTTTCTCCGTCGGACTGTGAATCTCCAGGGTTCAGTTCATAGGATGCGATACGAGACACTGGTTGCCTCATCCCTCCCAAAGTACGCAGTTTGGTCCTTGTGCAGACCGCATGCCTCGCGGGACTTGGAGGAATTGCTCTGCTAGATCAGTGGGTGCGTGGTCCGCTTAGTGGTTCTTCCGTGACTACCGGGTTACACGCATTGCCTCCTGGCGTTTTGTCCCTGATCCTCTGTGGCTGATAGCTGGGGGTAGATGAGCCTGCCTCGCTCAGTTGGGTCAGCATCACGGACGGCCTATGCTTCTTGTGGAGCGAGGCCTCTATTGCCTGGGCATGCAGTCCGCACACGATAGGTGAGACTAGCCAATGCAGAGCGAACATAACTGACTGGGAAAGACGGGCCAATGCTGGCCCTTTTAGAACCTTATTGCCGGCTGTGATATCGGCCGCAAAGTATCGCATTACAGTGCGGAAATCACGACTGGGACAACGTCCTACGTCACTTGAATTGTGGTAGGGTGTCTTGTGGATTCTATGGAATTGTAGTTCTTTTGACCATACACCTATAAAGAGTGTCTTGCTTACTTATTACCACTGTTACACTGAAAAACTGGTGTTTACCAAAGACACATAGCAAAACATTAATTGCATTAGGAAGGGAAATAATTTTTACAGGTGCTAATGTTACCTAGCTAGCATACATTGAGAGACTAGCTGCTGGCGTGCTACCTGAGAGCCGCAGCTAGGTTCTCCTTTTGAATTCTTGGATGCTACTTGGATTATATTAGGATTTTCTAGGTTTTAACTTGGATTTACTTGAATTTGACTTACGAACATATAGTCACTGGATATGGGACTCCTATCTACTATGCCTCCACTCACCTCTCCTCAGGCTTGTGAGGGTTGTCGCCACCGGGATCAGAAAATCGCCGAATTGGATGGAAGAATATCAGTGCTTCACCAGATAAAGGACATCGAGCTCCTCCTCGACTCGATGTTTGTCCTGGGCCCTGCAACTACCGTCACTGCTGGAGAGCTGGATAGCACTGTGCCTTAGCCTCCACTTAATTCCACCGGGCCATGTCCTAATGCTGTCCTTATCCAGTCCCATAACTTGTGGTTCCAACAGATAACGGACCTGGGCACTAGACCGAAACTTTTGGCGAGCTCAACTCCCAGCTAAGCGGTGCCCTGGTCCATTGTCTCTGGGGGAATGCGTAGTGGTAAGCGCCTCTCTCGCCCATCTCCACCAAAATACACCCCACTGGTGAACAGATTTAACATCTTGGACTTGCATCTTGGAGTTTCTCTGTGTGGCTGGCCAGACCGAACGTTGTCCACCTTCCGCTCCTGGGCCTAATTTTTCTGTAGCCAGGTTTTCTCCACCATCCACAGCCCATCGCTCCGAGCTGTCAAAAGGTACCCGGCCCCAAGCCCGGTGTTGCCCACCGCCCATGGTCCGTCATAAACAGGATTTTATGGATCTTTTTAATTTTTTAAAGATCAGTGGAAAATATATTTTTATATCCGGTCCTATCCCCACAGTGGTTTTTTTAACGAGATGGTCTGCACCTGAACCAAATGAATTCACGTATGCTCTCCACCAACATTTCTCACGGCATCCTCATTAGCTCACGTGCATGACTGTTTACACACAACTCCAAATGCCATTCCACTTTGCGTTCCGGTTCAAGCCTCTCTTTTTCGCTGCCACCTCTTGATACTGTCTCTCGAAACAGCCCCCCCCCACCGGCCACCTGTCATAGTTATTAATACATTTTCCCATTACTGTCAAATACCTGCCAATTTCCCTCCAACGATGGAAATGGAGATTCGGACATCTCCAAATCCCGATACACTGGACACCTCGTTCTCTCCACGCTAAAGCAAGTGTTTTGAGCAGCGGAGTAAATGCTGCAAATCTCCGTCAGTTAAAATTCTGTGGACATTCGTTGTCGGATCGGGCTGCACAGCAAATACCGGACTCCCTACCAGTCAAATTTGCCCTAATAAACGCTCGGTCCCTATCAAATAAGACCTTCATTTTAATTTACTTAATTTTTATTTGTAACTGAGACCTGGCTTAACGTTGGTGATCTTACCTCACTTGGTGATCTCTGTCCTTCGCACTGCAACTTCTTAAACTCCCCAAGGACTACTGGTCATGGAGGTGGCTTAGCCACCGTTTAAATTTTTTTTTTTAATGCAGAGTTAGGCCTGTAGATGTCTATTCTACTTTTGAGGTGCAACTTGTTAAGATTAATGTCACTACCCCTGTCCTATGTGCATTGGTGTACAGACCACCTAAAACTAACAGTAACTTTATTCAAGAGTTTTCTGATCTTCTATTATTTATGGCCTCTCACTCTGATAAACTGTTGATTGTAGGGGATTTTTCATATCTGAACATTCACATCTGTTGCCTATCAAAATCTATAGTCAATGAGTTTTTATGCCTTGTGGATTTTTTAAATCTCATTCAATCAGTGTCGGGTCCAACTCATGAGGAAGGTCACACACTAGATCTTGTGTTATTATCTGGTTTATCTGTCTCTAACCTTGAAACGGTCGATACTGGTGTCTCTGACCATCTTATGGTTGTGTTTGAATCCACCTTGTTTTGTCCCATCCCAGCCCCACTCCCTCATCCGACCTATAGCCACACGTTTCTCCAACACATTAATGCTTACTCACCAACCTCATATCTCAGATACCCTTCTCTCCAGCACCGACATTAAGGAGCTAGTCACTCTCCTCAACTCAGCCTGCTCTGACAGTCTGGACTGTGTAGCTCCTTTAAAACTAAAAAGACCCAAATCTAACACTGCTGGTACTCCTTGGGGGAATGACTACACCCGTGCTCTTAAACAAGCTTGTAGGAGGGCTGAGCGCAAATGGAAAAAAAGATAAACTCCAGGTCTCATACTACATTTTAAGAGATTGCTTAAAGACTTACCAAAGCTCTGTTAAGTTAGCTAAAGTTCTATATTATGCTGAACTAATTAATAAAAATGCCCACAGACCTAAAATACTGTTCAACACAATTAACTATCTTAAATCTTTCTACTGCTGCTGTAGCTACCTTTGAGTCCACCACTAAAACCTGTGAAAAGTTTTGGAATTTTTTCATAGACAAAATTGATAACCTAAGATCTCACATCTCATCTTCAGGCTCTGATCCTTCAGAGACACACTGTCCAGTCAGCTGCCTCCAGCTCTTTCAACCTGCGACGTCCTCCCAGCTGTCTGAGCTGGTCTCACACATGAATCCCACCTATTGTCCCTTAGACATTATGCCGTCATGCCTTTTCAAGGAAGTTTTTGTTACAATCTCCCCTCTTATTCTGGCTATAACTCATAGCAGTTTAACAAATGGAGTCGTCCCTTCCAGTTTTAAACATGCTATTGTGCAACCCCTACTAAAGAAACCTAGCCTACACCCCAATGACTATAAAAACTACAGGCCCATCTCTAAGCTACCATTTATTTCTAAGATTTTAGAAAAAGTTGTCTTCTCACAGGTCTCCTCCTACTTGAACACATTCAACATTTTTGAGAAATTCCAGTCCGGTTTTAGAGCTCTGCACAGTACAGAAACCACTCTGTTGAAGGTATATAATGATATTCTTCTCTCTGTGGATTCTGGCTCTTGTGACATCTTTGTCCTGCTCGACTTCAGCGCAGCATTTGATACAATAAACCATGGCATTCTCTTAAGACGCCTGGAGGACGAAGTTGGTCTGCAGGGCTCAGTGTTAAAATGGTTTACCTACCTGAAAGAAAGAACCTTTTCTGTGAAACTGTTCTTCAGCCCCTGCCTCCATTAAATGTGGCATCCCCCAAGGGATCTTTTATTCTCACTGTACATGCTTCCCCTTGGCTCTATTTTTGAGAAATATAATATTTTGTATCAATGTTATGCGGATGACACACAGTTTTACCTGCCAGTTACACCTGACAACGTTTGTTCATTGAAGAACATTTTTAACTGTCTAGATGACATTAAATGCTGGGTGGCAAGGAAATTCCTTCAACTAAAGGATAATAAAACAAGTAATTATAGGTTTGGCCCTCCTAGCTCTGTCACCAGCCTAAGCAATGCGCTTGGTCCCCTGTCTACACATTTGCAAATTGTAGTAAAACATTTTGGTGTCTTCTTGGACACTTCTTTGAATTTTAACAGACAACTCAGTAGTGTTGTGAAGGGCAGTTTTTATCAGTTTAGAACCATAGCTAAATTAAAGCCGTTTTTATCTCATAAGGACCTGGAAACAGTTATCCATGCTTTTATTTCCTCTCAGATTTATTATTATAATTCTCTGTATATGGGATTGACCCATTCCACTCTGTCTCGACTGCAAATTGTTCAAAATTCAGCTGCTAGATTTTTAACTGGAACAAAGAAAAGGCAACATATTACATATTCTGGCTCATTTGCATTGGTTACTGGTGAAATATAGAATTGATTTTAAAATCAATGGATTAGCTCCACAGTACATCACTGATCTGCCGACTCCATATTCTGCTCCCAGGTCACTTAGGTCCTCCACAAAACAACTCCTCTTAGTCCCCCTCTCAAGTCTCAAAACTAAAGGTGACCAGGCTTTTTCTGTTGCCTCTCCACTGATGTTTTGGTAGAACGTTTGTAAAATACAACTCCAAGAGCGAAAAAAAAAGAGCGCACATTTGGATGTTTAGCTAAGTAGCTAATTAGCTAGCTAGCTATGGTATCAGTTATGTAACATTTTTAAAAATGGACTCGCTAACAAACACACACACAACATAACACTGATTTATTTAATTTTTTATTATTAAACAATGGTATACAGGTATGGAGAAATTGATTTCAGATCCTTAACCCACAGTTTAGCTGCTTGCGCCGAGATGCTGGGCCTGTAGTGTTGTAAATAAATGCTAACTGCTGTAACATTTCGTACTCTCATCTCACAAAACAGTATTTTTTTCGTAGCTCGCCCCAAAATGAATATGTGATGAGACATGTTGAAGATGAGCGTCAAGGCAGTCAATGTATTATGTTACGAACTTTGTCCACAAAACAGCAGCTTGTTCAGAGTGCTACGGGATCTCCTCCATCGACTTCCACTATATACAGCCCAATTACAGCCTGTGGTCTCCCTGCGCGGACCCCAGTCATTATGCGTTTTAGACCCCGGGTGAGGGTCTCTGATGCAGCCCATGCAGTTACACCGGCCTGGCGCCCGGCAATAATGGTTTCATTTAATTAAATTTGACTTAGTTGAGTCAAATTAAAATTTATAAATATGACCAATTGAAACGTTTTTAAAGGTGATCCAACATTTCACTTTTTTCAATGTTTGTGATCCATTTAACTTTATATAAGAACACTTTCGATTACATTGTATTATTACCTGTCTTTCAATGTCATATTAGTCTAAATAAGGTACTCTTGCTCATGGGACAAGTGACAAAAGTTTAAACTTCTAATGTTGCCTTTTAGTTACTTTCTCCATTCATGTTTTACAGGATTTATGTGTTCTGTCAATCAAACTAAACCTAAACCTAGAGCCATATGACTGTCGTTAGTTTTACTTATGATTTAGTTATCTAGCCTGCACTAAATATGGAAAATATCCAAATCTATCATTTCACTTCTATTAATAGTATGACAGACTTCAGATTCACAATTTCAGTTTTAAAGAATAAAATCGGTGAAATATTAAGCATGACGCTACCGACACTTAAGTTTAGAAAGTACAATGCTAGGTCTGGAAAGAATACTAACTATAATGATAGCAGTTCTGAATTTAAACAATTTAAGCAATTATTGTGCGTATGTGTTCAGTACGGTTTATAATACATTGTGAATGCAGTTTTACCTTCAGACGCTCTGTCACAAAACTGTAGTTGGACCACCGCCTGTGTATTTTGCCTGCATTATGATGTAGGAAAGTTTTTTTTTTATTACGCTGCCTAACATCATGCCACCTTTTCTTTACATCCTCTACTGTTTATCTTGTTATACCTAATAAATTAATTTTGTATGTGATGTCACTCAAAAATTTTGTCCTCTCCGTTGCCGTATTACTCCTGTGCAGTAATACGGCATTGTGAAACTATGCCATTGACCATTAACTCTATTACCTTGTAATCTGGATGTGTAAGCATACCCTATTGTTTCTGACCCTTTTTATGGGCATCTCTTACTGCAAAATTGCCAATGAGGGAATTTTATTTTTTTGGTAGTGCCAGTCTTAAAAAAATGGTATATTTGGTGCTCATGTGTTGGTCTCTGTGATATAACATGTTTTTGCGTTGCAACCATTTTCTCAGTAAATCTGGCCTTCAATGTGATTTTAAATTTAAAAGGTCAGACTTCAAGCTAAATCTAGGCCTGTCATTAAATATATTGATATCAAAATGAGGTCAAGTTACAACAAACAATATTGGCTGTCTTCACTCACACAAATTGAACAAGCCCTATTTCCAATAAAATACAATTCAACTTAATTACGTTGAACGTCACATACACATGTGAAATTGAGTCCAATCATCAATGCCTAAAAATAAATGAATGTGATTAATTTCAAAATGTAAATTTACTGCAAACTTTGCCCTGTACACACGGCTACCTTCACTTTCTGGAGCATCGCCAGTACTCTGTTCTTGATTTCTTTGGTTGCCAGTGAATACACAATCGGGTTCAGACAGGGCGGGATGCATGAGGCGAACGACAAGTTCACATTTGCGACATTCAAACTGGTTTCGAAGAAAAACAGTTCATTGATGAATATTATCGTGATCGGCCCGTAGAATATCGCGACTAGAAAAAGATGTTCTGTGCACGTGGCAAGTGCTTTGTACCTGCTCTCCACACTTTTCATTCTAAACACGGCTGTCAAAATACAGGAGTATGACAAGATTATTAAACCAAGGGGCCCAAACAGAACAAGTATAGTCACAGAAGAGGCAGTGGCCCAATGCAGACTGTAATCATTGCAAGATAGTTTGTACACACTGTAGTAGTCACAAAAGTAGCTGTACACAACGAGCTTTTCTGCAGAAACCCCACAGAAAGAGAGCCTGATAATGGTTAGGGTCATGAATAGAATCAGGCTGAAACAAAATGACCAAACGGCCAATAAAATTCCGATCATAACGGGGATTGTGTTGATAGAGCTGTGTCTCAATGGGAAACATATCACAATTAACCTGTCATAGGCAAGTACGCTGAGGGAAAACGATTCTAATGAAAAAAAACAGTAATAAAAAAACATCTGTGTCAAACAGGCGTTGTAGGAAATAAAGTTATCTCTCAAGAGAAGCATCTTAATCATTCCAGGAATGACTGTTGTGCTGAACACCAAGTCGACGATCGCCAGATTAGCCACCGCAATGTACTTGGGAATGTGTAGGTGAGGATCTTTCCATATAATGGAAAGTATAAAGGAGTTGGACAAAACCGTTACAATATAAACGACGGCAAGGAAAATTAAATATAAATCAACAGATTGTAATTGCCAAAATCCGATAATGTAAAATCCCACTGGTCTAATGATGGAGTCGTTTGTGATTCCCATTGCACTTGTATGACGTTCAGGACCTCCGCGTGACTGCTTTTCCTCTGGGTCCTGAGAGAGAAATGGCAACCAATTAAAACATACAATCACGTGGCAGTTCAGGCTAATGTTGCGTAACCCTTAATTAATTTACATTGCATTTCCACATTTAGCAGACGCTGTTACCATACTTACACATGCAGACAAACCCCCCTCCCCTTCTTCCAACCACAGTTACAATCTCAGAATTTTACAACAAACCGTTAAATTGTCTTAATTCATGTTTAGAGGGGTTATATAAACAATCCCTCAAAACATGAAAAGGTTGTTCAACTTCTGGGATTGCAATTATTGTCGGAACGAGAACCACTCACCAAAGGCACTTTTCTTTTAATTGAAAGTAACGGATGAGATTTGTTGCTCCCAGCATCACTGGCTTTTAAAAAAAAGAATAGTGCACATATTGATTTCCTCTTGCGTTATATCAGATTTTACGCATGATAGTCTAATATTACACTCAACCATTCGGTTCCAACACCACGTCATGATTTAAATTTTCTAAATTTCTCCTTCTGCACAAATAATCGTGTAACTACCAGTGCAAAACTAATTTATACAGTTTAACGGCAAATTCAACACTTACGGAATTACCCTTACAAAAATGGAGAAGATAAGTTCATTTTTTAAAAGTATATTTAAGTACATTAAATGTATTTTAAGTTTATATTAAGTGTATTTTAAGTAAGTTACTTTCTAAAACATGTATGATCCATTTTAAATATAGCCTACTACAAGTATTTCCTGGAACTATGCAGTGGTTCTCAAACCCTTTTATAGGCAAAAAAATAAAAAAACTTGAAGATAATGAATATATGAATATACCTTCGCTTGCTTTTCACGTATGTCAAATATGGAAATGAACCGATCTTACGGCACCCACTTTGGGAACCACTGTAAGTAGGCTATAGGCTACAATTTACCTCTAAACTTTTCATTCGAAAGTGGTATACTTTAAGTATTTTAAGACTGTGATCCAAGTTTAATCTCGAAAACTTCCATACACCCATTATCTCACGCGCTTATCCCATGGTCATGGTTGGGTGTGAGCTGGACCGGTCGCCAATCCATCGCAGGGCACAGGGCACACACAACATTCACTCACACGCTCCTACACGAGCAATTTCGAGCCTCAAATTAGCCTAATTGGCGCGTCTTTGGACTGTCGGAGGAAACCGGAGTAGCCTACCCGGATAAGTTTATGAAAAGAGCATGCAAACAGACAGGCTCTCGGTCTGGATTCAATTTTCAATTTGTTTTTACATTTTATTGTACCACACTAGCTTTTTAATATTGTATTTGGTGTAGGCTACTTGACATGCCCTCGTGTCTGAATTCATTGCGGGAAAAAACGGAACGATTAAAGACGCAGAGTAGAATTAGCGCAGCAGGAAAACGCTACTCACCGGTTCTCCTCAGCATGGGTCACTGTCGAAACCCGTTAGTCTAATGCGCTTCGCCATTCGTGCTGCAGAATATATCCTGTTGTGTGGAGACTACGAGTACTTGGGAATTCTTCTGGGAGTGGGACATCAATTAAAATCCGCAACTGCCCTCCCTTGCCTACTGAATGGATAATCCCATTGGTACCTGTAGACATTGCTGCCGTTATGACTCCCGGTGCCCGTGTCAACAACCCACCTCAGAAATAAAACGCTCACCCGACCAACAACATAACGAAAATTAGCCAATTATAAATAGTCCAATTTTTTATTAGACAGTGGCAAACACAGTCCCAATAGCCGTGTTAAAATCTGGGCTAGACAAATAAATACAGGTTAGATTTAATGAAACAATAAGTTAATTTTAGAACATTTTATTTTATTGAGTTAGATTAAAATTTATACATATGACCAATTTTTTAAAAATGTTTACGGTGCTCCAAAATTTCATTAATTATAATTTTTTTTTAATGACCCGCATATTAGTGGGATTGTTCATTTCATCCATATGTTCAATGTCTTCCATAGTATTTCAACAGCCAATCAAAAAGACTGAAAAGGCGTGCAGTGACTTGGCTATCTTCTGATTTGATCCGAGGCCATTGCAAAACCTTATCCATGAATGCAGTAGCTATCTTGAGCTCATTCCCATAATTATCATGCAACAGCTTCATGGATTCTTCCAGCCTCATGTGCTTGCAACTCCTGACGAGTTCCCTTGGTTCATCTCTTGTGTTTCTTCCATAAAGTATAACCGATCTCTACTGCTTTCAGTCTTGCTGATAAAAACGTGTTCAAAGGCTTTGACAAAGTATCTAAACTCAAGTGGGTTAACATAAAACAGTGTTACATCTCTTAGCGGAAGTTGAGAGTTTCTGATGCTGTCCAAGCATATCTGTAATGTCATTCTGTCTCTGAATCACATGATTTCTTGTATTTTCTTCATGGGTACAACTATCGTCAGTAGGCCTCGGCCTAGGCTGTTGGAGACTCAGATCTTTAGATGGTGTTCCACTCAACTCACCTGTGGGCCATGTAGGTCATGCAGAAGTCGTGGGAACATCTGCATGTCCGGATTCTGTCTTCAAGTATTCGCCCAGCCTCATTCTATCTTGAGGTGACTCAGGCTTCAAATTCTTCAAAAACCTTTATCCTGGCACTGCAGGCAGCGGTGGCTGTTTCCAATTCCAACTATTCCAACGGTGGTTGTTTTATTCCAACTTAGCTTTCAGTTGTGCCTTTCGCTGAGCTTGCTCAACTTCAAGTAATGTTTCTTCCAATCCCAAGGCTTGCTTCTGTTTCAAGGCTGCGGCTTGTGCTAGCAGTGCTGTTCTATTTGCTTTTTCCTTAAGACGTACTGTGGAGCTGGTACTGGTTGATGATAACCCACTAAAAGATTTTGTTTCATTAACACATAAACTCGTACTTCTGTGTTGTTCTCCAGATGCAACTGATATACTGTCTAGTTTGCTTATGTCATTGTCACATGTTTTAGCAGCTTGAAAGCGGCTTCTAGCCTTATCTATCCACTTTTCCATCCTTCTAGAGTTAATCTGCTGATGGAGCTTCTCTGCCAGCCCCTTTTCAGTGTACTGAAGTGTACGGCAAGTGCATTATTTTCTCAATTATCTTCTGCCAAAAAAAAAAGCTAACTTTGCATTAGCTGCACTAAGAGCGCTGTTGTATTTATTTAAACGCAGTGATTATTGAGGTAAGTTTCTATTTAACTTGTCTTGTTTGGAATAGGAAAACAAACTTTCTTAACATATGCATATTTATGCAATTCATTTGTTCAATGGCAAGGCCTGTAGGCTAGGCTACCATTAGCAATAGCCAAATTCTCAGTAACTTAGCTTACAATGTCTGAACGTTAAATCCGGGAGCATACGAAGGCACAAGAACACTGTTTTTCATATTCAATTTTGTTGGTATTTTAGTCGTTTTAAATTAAGTGCGTGGGTTTACACTTCTCTGATTATCTTTCTTTATACCAAGAGCAATCATGAGCTACATGACATCAGAATGGAACTTGGTGTAATGGCGCTTCTGCCTTAAGCATAGCTACCACTTCGATATGGAAGGCCAACGGTGCCAAAACGTCTTAAAAAAATATGTCTCAACACTTCAAAATTTAACACTTCAAAAATGAACGTGTTGACACGTAAATATTTAATGTGTTGACAAGACAGGAATATTGCAGTGTTCATCCGAAAACAGTCATAGCTTCAAACCAGATGTAGGAAATTGGTTCCAACATGTTTAGCTTATTTCAGCGATTTTGTGGAAGAATATAGCGTAGCCTATTTATTTACACTAAATCGGAAGTAGGCATTGCATGGTAAGGTTAACAAGGGGAAAACACTGAATGGTATAGTCTAGCTACAACTTTTGAAGAATATATTGTTGTTCCTATTGGAACATGATATTGTAGCGTGTAGAAATGATGCCAAGAGTTTTGTTTGATATGCATTTCATTGTCTGTTACTGTGGCAAGTTGAAGGACAATGGTTTGGGCTATTTGTTTTATTGCCATGCAGTGCAACTGAGAGGTCAGTGCTTTCGCACATTTTAACAACCATGCGTCGGAATTTCTGTGTCTTATTTAAATTTATAATTTCAGATAAATATGAATACTAGCTATAACTGGGACATCGACGACTCGCCACTAGGGGACCACCGTGGATAGATAATTTGAGATAGGCTAATAACCTCCTTCTTCCTCTCCATCCCTCACGATTCCAACCTTAATTTGTAATGAATCTATGTCTACCCATTATCCCAGTGTTGTTACCATTTCTGTAATACTTTCTTCCAAATTATTTCCCTGTGTTTTACTGCATTTATCCTTAATGAAAATTAACTAGGCCTATCATAAAATTATAGTATGACAACAGCATATCGGCCTACTATACAATTACTATAGTATTTCTGTCATTTTTTTATACATACTATAGTGATTATGTTGTCCTACAGTGATACATAATGAATAATTATAATTGTGGGTGAAAATACTATCGTGATACTATTGTTCAAAGGTGATACTATTGTTCTATAGTGATACTATTGTTCTATAGTGACAAATTGCAGTGTGAAGCTAGCGACATCAATAACTTTTGTGAGGGTCTGAACATTTCAACATAAAAGTGGCAAAAGATAAAATTGTTTAGTATAATGAAATTCATTAAGTTATAATTGTACGACAGTTCCTATTCCTTTTCAGCTTGAACTAGATTTTGACAATTTAATTTTCAAACATTTACATTGTGAAAAAAAATATTTCTGTTGGACAAGGGTGAGCATAATTAGCATGTAAATAATGTCTCCCTGTTCTCTTCTTTTTTTCAGTTTTAAAAATATTTTTAACTTGCACAAAGACATAGAGGTAAAGTTTAAAATGGTGTCATTTAAAATAAATCACTTAATTCTATGAAAACCTTGTTGCGTCAACTGTGTAACTTATGTCGTATGAATATCATTAAAATCTGGCTGGTATTATTGGTTTGGAACAGCGAATTAGAGTGTATTAGTGCATATTGCATGTACAGGTACAGTAACATCAACTGTACAATTTAAACACCCCTATTGCTGTCATTGAGACACTACATCCAGAGGAGGAAGAAGACCACGATGTGTGTGATGCTTTCACTTACACAAGCAGTAGACACAAATACTGTGATTCGCCTAGGTAGACCACAGTTGAACCTCAGCAACATTGACCTATTTTCAAAACACCCCCATATCATTGAGACACTATGTCCAGGGTAGGCAGGAGAACATGATATAAGTGATTCTTTCAATTTCTTTGATGAGGAATAGATAGGAATACATTGTAACTGAGTTCAGCATACCACAGTTGGGCCGCAGCAACATTTTCTGTCATGCATATTTGATATAAGGGACATCATATCAATGTAATTGAAGAGTTTTACATTTTGAAAATAACCACATATCATGGGGACAGTATGTCAATGGGAGGCAGAAGTTAAAAATGAACGTGTCAACATGTCAATTATTGACGTGTTAAAATTTGACGCGTTGAGACGTATTATTTTTGGCCTTCCGTATAAGGGGCACATCACAATTTCATATGCCTTGATGCATTTATGCTAATCTACACCGAATTCCTGCATTGCTATTGGCTGAGGTTCTTTTAAGTGTCATCATGTAAATTTTTGACGTGTTAATGTATTTTTTAAGATGTTTTGGCACTGTTGTCCTTCCATACTTCAATTTCTAAAAGAACATGTTTGCGATATAATTGACGCGTAAGTTAGCCTATTCTTGAAGTTATTATCACGTCGCTGTGAGCTATGGAAAGCCGTACAAGTCAAAAATACGTGAAAATTATGTCACAAATTTCACATATTTTTGACCTGTTGTTAATTTTTACCATACCATAATTTTCTATTGGCTGCTGAGTATTTGGGTTAAAACATTTCTGTCTTAATGTCTTAAGCCTGGGGGGTGGACTATATGCCAATAACTATTGAACAAGCTAAAGATTCTCTTTTTGTTCTTATTTCTTTGTCCTTTCTTATTTATTTTATTTTTTTTTAGCAAATTTGAAATTATAACAAATAATGACTCAGTAAAATCATATGCATCAGGTGTAGCATTAAGGATAATATCATGTTATGTTATTTGATCATTTCCTCGTTAGAGCATTAATCCAGTGATTTAGCTAGGCTACCACTAGATGGCAAAACAATTCTCAAAAACTGTACTGCTACCAAGTTCCTTCGATGTTGTCTTCCCAAAAACAGAATGCTAACAGCACTATGTACAGGGGGCGCTACGTTATACACAAAGGTCCTGTATTTGAAAACAGACTATTTACTTAAAGCAATAATATTACATTTTGTACTTCAAACTAAATGAATACAACAAACATATTTTACTTGTTGTAACAGAATACATCTCTGTTAACAGCAAACTTATTTTTGGCTCCTACATATGTGTATATTGAAGCCTACTTTCGACCTGGTGTTGACCACCATGAATGGATTATATGTTAGGCTTTGCCTTGCATTTTCTAGTGCCCGGTAGACCACAGATATGTATTCCCCCTGAAGCTGGCAGACGCTTGTGGTTATCAGAGTTATTGCAGTTTAGTAAGCCTCTGATGCCAAAAAGCATTTCAGGAAACAATTTTAAAAGATTTTCTGAGCCCCACAGAATAAGATAAACGATTGCTTTTCTTTTCCATTTGGTCCGCATCTGGCTACGTCACAGTGCGCACACCTGCTTACACAGACACAACAACACATGAGCGAGCATGAGGCTGTGATAGGGTCGGCAGTTTAGTATAATGGTTAAGGAGCTGGACTTGGAACTGAAAGTTTGCAGGTTCGATTCCCAGGTAGAACACTGCCGTTGTACCCTTGAGCAAGGTACTTAACCTGAATTGCTGCTGTATGAATGAATAAATGTAATAAGATGTAATAAGAAGTTGTGTAAGTCACTCTGGATAAGAGCGTCTGCTAAATGCCTGTATTGTAATGTAATGATACGCGGAATGGGTTTTAGCCAAGCCTAGTAGAGTTGCCACCATATGATAGGATTCCACCATATTATATTGATTACATTTTTTGATATTGACTACATTGCTATAATTAAATTTTTATCTTTGCATGATGTTGATTATGATGCATACTAATCACATCTGAATACATTATAGCTAGAGTACGCAGGTTTTTCCCCCAACGGTTGTCACAACATCCCTTGAGAAAGAGACACACCCCCACCCCAGCCCTCATTGTGAAAGTCTTTTAGATACAAAATTGCTGGTTTACAGACTGGTATTGCTAACATTACTGTAAAAATGTCATCTAAAAGGCCAAGTAAAACAACAAAATATTTTCTGTTGCTCCAGAGTTTTTGCATAACACTGAGTTTTTCTAGCGTTAGTCTGAACCAGTCATTATCTGGCTACAGCTGATATGCATGGTAACTTATAGTCGTGCAGCCACTTCGAGCTAACGCGATCTATAGGCTACGCCATATAACATTAGCAAGCATGTCCTTCTTCCGAGAACTAGTGTGGTATATTTTTATATCATTACAGACCACTGTATGGCCGACTATATGAAACAATTGTGTTAATAAGAAGATGTTTTTCTGTATTAGGATGAATTGCAAAAAACTGTTCTAAAGGCCCATTTTTGAAACAGACAAATGCACACACATCACACATTTATGGCCTCACATTCAAGGACACATACACACACGCGCGGGAAATTAGATCTGTTCACACATTTCCACAGATGGCTGTTTTCAGCGGCAGACAGTGTAGGGGCAGGATTGCAAAATAGCTGTTTTCACATATACACCTTCACATTCAAGGGCACACACTCACGCCGGAAAGCAAGCTCATTATTTCTATCGGCAATGGTCAATGGATGACTGTCCCAAGCTAGTTAGTCTTATCTGGTGCCCAATTAAACCGGAATAAAAAAAATCACACAGTATGATCTCATCTCCGATATACTTAAATCACGGATACACGCACACACAGGCAAACTGATACTTGACTCCTTAACTTTCTGGCTAGTTATTTCTTATTTGAAGTGTCAGATGTGCGCCCTCATCCGTAGACACACACACGCACACACGCACACGCACACGCACACACACACACACACACACAGGCAACCAGATGAATACACATCTCTTTTGTTTCTCGTTCGTCTGAAAAGATGGGGTTCTTATCTCCCTTTAACAATCCTTGGGGCCCGCTCGTTAAAATGTCTATGCAAGCGGAAGAGTGTGGGCCATGAAAATGTGTGTGTGTGAAAAGTTCAAGGAACTTATTAGATCCAAAGAATACATTTTCCCTTTTTTTTAATATACATCAGTATTGAGGACTATATTACGACAAAATAATTTCTCATGTTATGGAGGAAGATGTTGTTTTTGATTCATAAAGCACCCACCTGACAATAGTAACCTGTGGAAATAACATTGGAAAAGCTAATAGTTAGTATTATTTAACCCATCAGAGCATTGTATTATTATGTCTTGAACTACTACGGTCAAACCATAATTAAATCATGGCATTTCATCAAAACTACCATACCATATAAATAAGGGTCATATGTAATGATTAATTAAAACCAGCAGAGTCCGCTGTTGACCATGGAAAAGAATCTCCCAGGAACACCCCCCCCCCCTCCCACAAAAGGGGGCATTAAAAAGAAGGGATAAAAAGGTAATCTGAACTTCATGGATGCTATGTTTTTTTCTTGTCATTAGCGAACCTGTTTTATGTCTCATGGGAATGCATGAACTTGACGGACTTAGACTGGACCGTGTGATTGAGTGTTTTTCAATATACGTATGTTTAGTCGATCAGCCTGGGTATGTATATTCATGCTTATCTTTTACAATAAATTAAGTTATATCAGACTCTGGACTGTAGTGTCTATTTGGAAGAAAGTTTGAATTACGTGTATTGGAATGGTCCTGACCCCTCTCGTCAGGAATGTGGAAGGATTGTTTTATTTATCTACCACACTAGCCAGGCGAATAAAGTAACGTTATCGATAATAACAACCAAGCTACTGTTAATCATAGGTAATTATACCGTGGCTTGCATAAATACTCGATTCTGAATGATCAATGACTGGTGGTTATTATGTATAACTTAAGTCATTCGGGTCACAGGTTTGATCACCATTCTAAATTCATACGCTGCCTGCCTGGCCAGCTAGTAGGCTACACAACCTGGGAATGGCAAACTATGATCCATAAATTCAGAGTCCAAGATGTTCTAGAAAATAAGTGGAATTAATAAAGTAAAATGAGCAGAATGTAAGTAAGTAATAAGTAAAACTTTATTTATATAGCGCCCTTCTCAACACGAATGTACAGAGTGCATTACAGACAGTACACAATACACAATACAATACAACTATAACATGTACAAAAAAAAGGCATGAAACACAGCAGTACAGTTTAGGACGAAACACCAATGTAGGACAGCTAAAAACTCACCTCCCCCGTCACCCCAAAAGCTTGTCGGAAAAGGTGAGTCTTCAGCTGCCCCTTAAAAATCTCCACTGAGACTGAGGCTCTCAGGTCCTGGGGGAGTTCATTCCATAGCCTTGGGGCCACCGCCTCAAAGGCACGGTCCCCCTTAGTTTTTAATCTGGTTCGTGGCACCCTTAAAAGGCCTTGCTCGGAGGACCTCAGGGCCCGGTAGAATGTAGCCTACCAACTTTTTTCCCCTCAGTGACTAACGTCACTGGACGCCCGGCAGATGGCTACGTCGTCTCCTCAGCTGCAAATAACAGGTGAACTTAGGCTAGGCTACGATAAATTTGTAATTGTTTTTAAGATAATGCTAATGCAATACGTGGCGAGGTAACTATAGCTAGGCATAGTTACATTATCACAGAGCTAGCAAAGCGCATGGTGTTTATGTGCAATGTGTAATCTTTTTTTTACTGCGAGCCATAGATCCATCTCTAAGGTATTCACGTTGCCATAGCAACAGCATACATCTGATTTATAAAAATTTGTAAATAACATTCATTTACAGATAAAAAAAGTTTGTATTTGGCAAATGTCTTAGTTACAACTACTTTAATCTAGCAAAACATTTTTGTGGTTAGAAGTGCAGTATTTATTCAGTTTGGAAATACAAATTTATCATAGTATTACGTGGCGCTGTAATGGCGACAATGTAGTCCAGCTGTCTCGTGTACATGTTTGTTAATTTGAATGTGTTTTGTTGTGTCAGGCTTTTGTCTTTAGTTTTTTTCATGCGCTGTGTCTGTCTGTTGTGGTACGGGGAAGCGGATTGAGATTTTTCAGGGCACTCCTGCTGCTTGTTTTTGTACTATTGACAAATTATCTAGCCGGGATGATTTTGTTTGTGATCGTCACCATGGAGACGCATTATGCATTACGCATTATGCTTGGGAATGTCCATTGGATCTGAAGCCACAGAGTTTACCATCGCTCTTCACAAGAAGTTGAAGTGCAGGCGCTCTTCAGAAGGCCACCAGGGAACGAGAAGATAATGCGGAGGAGTGAGGCGGCGTGACTGGGAAGGCTGAGCTCCATTTCGACAGTGGACAGAGACCGCAGCACTGCGTGTATGTAGGAAAGGCGGAGGCGGTGTTTGTGTGTTGGACTTCTGACACTGGACATCTCGGGACAGTTGGGGCTGTTTCTAATCATGGCTATTCCACTTTAATTCACTTAAGTCAATTGATTAATGCAATGATTCTATTGTATGTCTATTTGATATGTTTGTTTGTGTGTTGTGGGTCTGCCCCACTGTCTATGTCTTTTTTGTTGTTGCTGGGGCAACAACTGAAGTTCTCGAAAGGGAACTAAAAGTTATTCTATTATATCTGTAATGCCCCGACCCTGGACAGTTTCAAAACATATCTCAAGACACACCTCTTTTCCATGGCCTTTCCACATTAGTTAATTCAGTTTAGTTCAACCATCCCTGTTGTTTGTTTTGTTTGTTCTGTTTGTTTTTCTCCTCCCCCTCTCTCCCTTATCTGCATCCCACTCTTGTGAAGCGACCTTGGGTTTTATGAAAGGCGCTATATAAATTAAAGTTATTATTATTATTATTATTATATTCTATAGTAGGAATGTCCATGTAAATTAACGTTACTAGCAACACGCTGACTGCTTGTGAATGCAATGTACTTCACAAAGCATGTTAATCTTTATCCAGCGGAAATTTTTCTAAAAATCTAACAAACTCTGTAGTATTTTTTAGAAGGTCCCATGCATAAGCCATCATGATGCAAATCTGAAATGTAGCCTACGTTATTTCCTCAGCTTAGGCTATTTAAAATAGGCTAGCTACACACTGCGTGACCAAACCATTTTTAAAAAGCAAGACAGAGAGAGGGAGGCAAGTTAACGTTGAATCTTCAGTTATATGGTTTCATACTATTTTCTTAAATAATGTAATAACAAAAATAACCTAAATTGGTGCCAATTGTGTGTAATAAAAACAAGAAGGAACAATTTGTTTTCCTGATAGAATCAATTGTTTTCGACCAAGGGTTTTGCATTGCAACGCATGTAGACCTAGTAACCAGCAATAGAATTAGCGACGAGGGGATTTCAGTTCAAAAAGAACTACCAATGACAATGGGAAAACAGCATGCCCAAACTGACAACGGAAGGATATATAAATCTCAGATGATTAAATCCATAAAAATCTATAAATATGAAAGTAACTGTATATAATCATTGTTGGTAACCATGATATAGAGTACTCAAGTGAGTACGTCAGTCGTGGGCGGAGTCTGGTTTTGGAAGTAAATGCCCTATGGAAGATGGAATGGGCTTCGGAGACTATCGACTATTTCTTGAAATCTGATTTATAGAATGAGCTGAAACGTTCCTGGATTAGCCTGTGTAGTACAAGGATATATTCCATATCGCATGTTCCAATTTGTATTTTTTAAAGTAATGCATTAATGAATGTAGTTCGACTTGTAGTCCACTTTAACGGACTACATATCCAGTACTGCAACGCACAAGTGGTTCTCGACCAATAAGATCATCATCTCGTCTGTCTGCTCTGTGGCAGATGGGAGACTGAAAACCAGCTACCATTAGCTTGCTAAGTAGAGAGGCCCGCCTGACAAGGTCAGAGACTGTGCTAAGGTTAACCACATAAAGCAATTCTAGCTTTTAGTCCTTCAAGCCAGTGATTTTCAACCACTGTGCCGCGGCACACTAGTGTGCCGTGAGAGATCGTCAGGTGTGCCGTGAGAAATTATCTTATCCTATTAACTTCACTTAATTAGTAACACTTTTGGTTGGTGGTGTGACACAGGTTTTTTTTTATGTAAAAAATGTGCCTTGGCTCAAAAAAGGTTGAAAAACACTGCTTCAAGCTAGCTAGCTAACGTTAGAAAAAAGTGTTTAAAAACGGAGCTGTGTGCTACTGCTGGCTAACGTTATATGACAATGTCTGGAGACAAGGCTGCACTTTCGGACAGAATTATGGGATGTGGAGTTTTGAAACAGTGCCAGTGGTGGTAAGTTCACAAAAGAAAATACAAAAACGTAAAATATACTTGAAGCTGGTCTAGAGAAATGACATAGTTTGCGAATGGGCGTTATATTGAACAATCCGGGAAATTGACGGTAAGACATAATCAGTAGAAATGGTTTAAAAGTAAGCTTTAGTTAATGTCTACGCTCTTAATTAATGGGGGATTTACTTCTGAAACCAGCGTGATGTTGAGTACTCTATAAGCGCAATAATCCACTCTGAGGTGTGGATTACACGGTTTTAACTGCACTCCGCTGAGGAGTGGGGTGGTTGTTCGCCTCAACATCGTGCGGTTAAAACCATGTAATCCACACCTCGTCGTGGATTATTGCTTACTTACTAGAGCCTGACCGATATATCAAGCTGATATTTATGTTTCTGGACCATACTGTATTGGTAGTAAAGGATGACATAGCTGATATGAATAACTGATATAGGCTCTTTTTTTTTTTACAATGACACTAGCGCTCCATCTAGTGGTTCTTAGCACAGAACTATATAATGTTCTCGCTACCCTCAACATATCATGTATCATGGAATCTTCACTCAGTCAGAGAGCAGTGCTGCTGCTGGAGGAAGACTCACTGAATGAAAGGAAGGAACAAGTTTTTCTTGCTAGCTAATTTAATATTGTCAATAATAATAGTGTATTAATACAACAGTAATGTTAGTTGTTCTTTATTTGTGGTCTTAATAAATGTTTGCAAACTACCGATGAATGTAAACTACGATAACATTGCTAGCTAGCTATCGGCAAGCTAATCAGTTTCCAGTAACGTTAATGTGAGATGCATCCACAGACCTCGTTGTGCTCTTTTAATTACTTAGCTACCGATTGAGATACAACATACAGTGCCCTCCACTATTATTGGCACCCCTGGTAAAGATGAGTAAAAAGGTTATAAAAAATTCACCATTAGGTGAATTAGCTTAATCTCACACTGAAAAAATGAGAAACATCCAACCTTTAATTGAAGTAAATTAATTCTGAGAAAAAAAATCCCTCCATCAAGAAATTATTATTTTTAACAAAACCATGTGTGACACAATTATTGGCACCCCTGCAAATACAGTGGATATGGATGGATAACTTGAAGGGTTTCTTCTCTTGACTTATTTTTCAATAGAGTTCAATAGGAAAATTTGTACAGAGAAACAACCCTTACAGTGATCCATCCATATCTACTGCATATCTGGTAGCAGTGTGATGGTTTGAGGCTCGTTTCATATCTCAGACCCTTGATGATTTACAGCCATTTTACCAACCATGTATTACATACTGTTCCAGCATAATTTACAGCTAAATCTAGTCCCACCCCCCAATTCCCATAGAGATCCATTCAAATGCAGAGACGTTATAGTATCGCTTGTAAGAGTACCAGAAAATAAGATATCAAGAGTCTTTTGATGTTGTTGGGTCACAGACATCAGGAAGTCATGGCATGCAATGGATATTCGACTAAATATTAAAAATGATTACTTGGTCAGAGGGGATTGAGATGCTGTTAAGTCACATGACCATGACGGTGAGATTTCAGATTGAACATGGTGGTGCCCTGCTGCTAGATCCAACAACGTTACACTCCTAAACTCTAACCAAATAATTAATAACTTTAACTTTACTAAATACTATAAGTTCGCAATGGAGGAAGTAAACAAGAACCCGGACAACCAAACCACCAACCCTGCCATCAACCCCAATAAAAGGAGGAAAACTGATTCAGCCACCGATACTGACGACCTGATCTCCACCGACGTACAGGTCAGATTCAATTAATAAAAAACTTAATGTACTTGGCATGCTCCACCAGGAGATTAAAGACTTAAGAGGAAGCTTAAAGTTCACTCACCAACAAATTGGCGACCTCCAGAGAGACAATACCGAGCTCAAACACTCCATAGAAATACTGGCTTCTCAGATGGACATAATCAAAAAAGAAAACAAAACACTGAAAGAGACAATGCTCGACATTCAGTCAAGAAACATGCGCGACAATCTCATCTTTTCTGGAATCCCAGAAAGCACAGCGACAATCCAGAAACCATGATCAAAAACTTCATGCACACCTCGTTAAAACTCCCGTCCGAAACCGTGAACAAAATAACATTTCACCGCGTACACCGACTTGGACCCCGCATGCAAAACAAACCACGTCCCCATAATCACAAAATTTGAACATTTTAAACAAAAATAACTTGTTAAGAGCAAGGGACGTGAGCTGAAAGAAACAACATTCGGAATGAACAACCAGTTTCCCAGAGAAATTAACGAACAGCGAAAAATACTTTATCCCATCCTTTAGCAAAATGGACAGAATGGCAAACAGACTTCTCTTGTGGTCGACAAACTTGAAGGACAGCTATTCCAAAACCCTACCACTACACCCTGGCTCTTCGAAAATGATTAAGACGAACAAAACAACACCAACATGGAGAAGGAAAATAAATAAAATCTCACTATGTGGACGAACTTGTCAAACCGTAACCACTTAACCACAGCATATAACTTATTATACTCATTCTCCCTTTTTCTCTCTCCCCTCTCCTTTCCTCACACACACACACACACACGCACACACACACACACACACACACACACCTATACCCACTCTCCCTCCTCTTCTCTCTCCCCTTCCCTTTAATCTCTTCTTATTTAATTTATTATAATTTTCTTTTTCTATGTCTTTATCTGTCTCAGTGTCTGGAATATGTTTATTAATGGTAGACTTGTTGCAGGTTCAGTATGGGGTTAATATCTATTATGAGCATAATGTTCAATCATATTGTTATTTCATGAGCTATGTGATTTACTGGTTTCCCACCTTGCAACTACAACACATAATTATCTTTAGGCTATGGTATATAATGCATAATTTTCCATACCATATGACATGCCAATGTCAACTCTTAAATTTGTAAGCTGGAATATCTGGAGCATTGGCTCACAGGCAAAAATGACTAAAATTCTTAACCATTTCATCAAATTACAAGCAGACATTTGTCTATTACAAGAAACTCATCTCCATAAAAACTAAAAACTTCAGTATACAACCAAGTTTACTCAGCCAATTACAACTCCAGGAAAAGAAGGGTTTAAATTCTAATCAGTAAAAAAATACCACTAATCCATAAATCAACAACCATTGACCCAGAGGGACGCTACATTATTATCACTGCTTCGGTTTACAACAACAATATTACAATTGCAAACATCTACGGCCCAAACAATGATGATGATTTTCTCCTCACTCAGTAACATGCCAAATTGAACAATTATAATTGGAGGTGATTTCAACACAGTCATAGACCCCACGCTTGACAGATCAAACACAGCAAATACATTCAAACCCTGGAATTCAGCTGAAACCCTAAAACAATATATAATCGATTTTGGTCTTGAAGACATTTGGCGACTACGTAATTTAACATCCAGAGAATACTCCTACTTCTCACATATTCACAACTCCTTTTCCCGCATTGATTTCTTTCTCATTAGTAACTCCATCAAACCCAATATCTCAGATGCCAAAATCCATCCCATCTTGATCAGTGGTCACGCCCCCATCTCTTTTTCCCTAAACACCAAGTACCCCAAGCCCCCCATCACAGGATGGCGCTTTAATACCTCTCTGCTCAAAGATCCTGATTTTTTTGGGAATCTTTAAAAAAGAGTGGGCATGCTTTGTGGAAATTAACGATTCTCCCGAAACATCATCAACACTACTATGGGAAAGGGCTAAAGTAGTACTGAGAGGTAAATTATATTATACTCATCATACAAGAATAAAAAAGATATGGAGATTGAAAAAGAGAACTCAATGACTCCTATACCAGTAATCCCTCTGAATTAACCCATAATAAATGAAGAGAAGTTAAATTCCAACTAGATAACAAAAAACACAATTCATACTAGAAAGATTAAGACACAAGAAATTTGAATATAATAACAAATCCGGAAAGTATCTAGCAAACCAACTCAAACGTAATAAAGAAAAATATATTTTCAGTGGTAAAGGATTCAGCAGGGAAGCCAATGCTAACAGATGAAGACATAAACAACACCTTCAGAAAATTATACACTCCCGACCATGAACCAAATACATCAGATATTGATTAATTTCTAAACATCCAAAAATCTGGACAAACTACTCGCACATAATTAATATTTGAAAGCACTCACCCAAATGCCAAATAACAAAGCACCAGGTCCTGATGGCTTTCCTGCTGAATTCTATAAACATTTCTGGAGTACAGTATCACCACTATTCATCAATATGTGTCAAGAAATTAAGCATAATTCCAAAATTACATACCATATGAATACAGCCCTCTTCTCAGTACTACTGAAGCCAGACAAATACCCAACCCAATGCTTCAGCTATCACCCCCTATCTCTTACAAATGCAGATATTAAAATAATTATCAAAACTTTATCCACTCACATAAAAAAGGTTATTCCATACATAATACACCCCGATCAAACCAAATTCATTAAAGAAAGACACTCATCTGACAGCATGCGCAGATTATTCAAATTGACAAATACCACTAAATTAAATAACATAAAAATCATAATCGCCTCCCTTGATGCTGAAAAAGCTTTTGACAGAGTAAATTGGACATTCCTATTGGCAACATTACACAAATTTGGTTTTGGAGAATCGTTCATTCACTGGATCAGGACACGACACGCATCACCCATGGCCACAGTCACAACCAATGGAATAACATCACAGCCTTTCACTTTACACAGGGGAACAAGACAAGGATGCCCACTCTTTCCATCACTGCCATATTCATTGAACCCCTTGCAGCTGCAATCCGCCAAAATGATAACATAAAAAGCATCCATGTCTCTTTATGCAGATGACATATTACTCTACCTCCAGGCCACCTCTAATTCATTGCAAGAATCCATTAAACTCATTAACCAATTCTCAAACATATCAGACTACTCAATAAACTGGACCTAATCCACAATTCTCTCATTATGTGAGAGGGATTGGAATGCTGCATCTCCGAATACCCCCCCTCTGATGTCTGTTGGCAACATTAAATATCTCGGTATGAACATCTCCCCCAAGTTGTCAGTGTTGTTCAAACTAAATTTCACCCCACTACTGAAAAACATTGAAGATGAACTAAACCGCTGGATGAACCTTCCCCTCTCCATTTCAGGCAGAATAGCATCAGTTAAAATGATAATATTACCCAAAATCAATTATCTCTTTACAATGATCGCAACCCAACCCACTACCAACTGGTTTCAATCTCTGGACTCCATAACAAACAAATCAAACATATCCATAAGTAGACAGGCCAGATTAAAATTTATATATTTTCATAATAAAATTCCTTTATCTAGTATATAAAACAAGAATAAGTTTTCATAATAATAAATGCATGACTAACGGATCAGAATATCAATGTGTGTGTTTTTGAGTATTCTATATGAGTTTTCAATCTGCTACAATTTACTTTCCATCCACCACACCGTGCGCTGACATTCCAATCTGAAACGGAACCAGAACTTTTGGGGTCAGAGGTTATCTGAGGAATGTGAGGATAGTGGCCGTTTCAAAGCAGTTGCTAAGGAGGGATAGTATCCTGGATGCGTCCAAGATGGAATTTGGTACACAAGGAGTTGTTTTTTTTGTACCACCATCTAAGCTGTGTATCCTTACTTTCAATGCCATTTACTATAGTTTAGTTATTGTATAGTAAATATACTAATATATGTAATAGTTATACTGTATTGTTTAGTTATTTAGTTATACTAATATTTTTTCGAGCACACTGGGGAACTGGCAAGGTCAACATCAATGCTCATTGGTTTGTGATGTGAATCTCTTTGATTGGGTCTACGGTCTAAGCCACTGTTTTGAAACATGTTATGAGAACATAGTGTATGGTTCTGGATTTCTCTCAGAACAGTTCTTTCTATGATTGCTACCAACTGCTACCAACTTTTTTAATTGAAAAAAGTTGCATACTCTAGCTGTAATAGGCTAACTAATAAATAATAGCGTAATATATTTAATTTGCTCTAAAATTAATTTTGATATGATGCTATCATGCTAATAAGGTGAAGTAGTGGAGATGCTGAAGATCATAAAGACACACATTAGAGGTGAGTACTGAGCACTGCATAAATATAAAATGATACATCAGGTGAGTTTATCAACAGATATTGTGTACAGTTCATCTTTTACCCATTTACATAATGGTCAGAGGCTACTCTTAACAGTTCAATGCTCTCAATGCGTGCAAAAAAGTGCCTGTGTGCTGTGATAGGCCAAACATCAGAGTTTATGTAGAATGCTGCTATTGTATTTTTGTTTTTTTCATTTTTCTCCCAATTTGGTAGCCAATTGAACCCCTATTCTAATTCAATTTGGTGTAGCAACTGCTAGAGAATCACTGCTGCACAATCCGGTACGTCCTTTTTCAGGGCACGACTCCTCCAAGCCTGACCGCGATTCCAACTCGCTCGTGGCCGATATATGTGCAGCGATTCTCTCCGAGCCCCTCCCCCCACCCAGGAGCAGCTCCCACAAGGCACCAGTCAGGCTCGGATCTGGCAGGACTGGGGCGCGAACCCCGATTCTCGGAGTACAACTCGGAATACAACTGCACCGACAAAGTCGTCGCTCTTACTGTTGTATCACCGTGAGGCCCTCGTGTTTAGTTTTTAATTGCACAAACCTTTTTACGATTGATACAAATCTTTTCGGTGAGTTTGCGTTTTCTTTGTGTGCATTTCAAAAAACACGGTGTCTAAAGCATAATAGATCAGGACAGTTTTTAATGGTATGGGGTATATTTATAAGCACTAGGTAATGCCATCTTGAATAATTTCCGCCCTGTCCTGCTTAGAATATGCTAGTCTCAGAGGTCAGGATAAAAACAATATTAATATTAATATTGCTGCAAATTACGTACAAATGTTGTTCCATCTTTTAATTTGAATAAAAGTTAATATTTATGAAATATTTAGCATTTTTTCATGCACCTTGAAGGCTTTCAAGACAAAGCAAATGGGAAAATCCAAGCTTAGTGAATCATATTAGCTGTTCCTGTCTGCAACAACCATGGAAATTGAATTGAAAAGTTTGTTTGTCTATTTCAATGTAAATTTTGGGCTGAATAATCCTCTTTTTCCATTAAAATCTTTTTCAGATACTCGGAAAACTAGTCGAAGACAAATTGGCAAAAAAAACAACGATGTAGCTATCAATGGTGAGGAACTCTAACAAAGGATTGAAGGCAAAAAGTATAAATACACTGAGGGAGACAAGAAACAATGAGGATCAGGTGTGAGGAACCGGGGAGGGGTAAATGACAGACAGGTGCACGTAATAAAACAATGAGGAGAGCGATAATAAAATAACAAGGGAACACGTAATATGCGGACCGGATTCACACAACACAGACTTGAACATGAACTGGGCAAGTGCATACAGTTAGAGAAAAGAAAGCGGAAACGACTTCCCTGCGAAGGGCGTGCATGACGCCAAGTCCCCAGTTGTGCACCGCAAATGCAGTGATGTTGGTAATAACACGGAAACAACGCGTTTCCCTCATCTGACCTCCGACCATAAACGAATGCAAGGTTAGCACAGCCCTGCCTCATCAGTATGGCGAATTGGTACAAGGAAAAACGTAGCATTTAAGCTGCCTCCACTAATTCAGACCAGGCAAAAGCAATAACGCCATTGCTTTAAAAGGGGAATTAACCTCATTGACCAGATCAAGGCGCAACTAATTAAGTCTTTCTGGGCGTGTAAATTACATAGGAAGTAGGCGGAGCCAGCGAGGGAAGAACATCTCACTGTTCTGAATAGGGACGGTTCTGTGGTTGGGACACATTGTAGATCAAGCTAGTTATCATTGCTATTTTATTATAATGTCAGAAAATGACATTGATAGGCTACGTTATTTCCTAAAGATGTTTTGGTAAACTAAACCGAACAGGACTCGAGTGCTGTCGGTTACAGAGTGGAGCTCCTCCGGTATTCCCCGATTCCCTACATCGTCCTCTGCCTTCGTAAATCACCCGGTAAGGAAACATGTCAACGAACGTTACATTATGATTCATGACCATTAAGTACACTAAGCTGACCATAATTTTTTGCTTTGAACATTCAATTACAGAAGCAATGTATTTTTTTTGGGCTAGTGTATTAGCTGTTCGCAACGGGTATCTTGGCATTAAAATGCTAGTAGCTAACCTTGCATTCGTTAATAGAAGGAGGTTGGATATCGGGGTGATAAATGCGTAGTTTCTATGTTTTTACTGACGTCAGTGTGTTCGAGTTGCACTGGAAAAGTTTTGGCTTTGCTCGCAATCATAGATAAAATGGCTAACAAGTAGCCTACAACAATGACGTTTTAACTTTTAATTGTATAAGTTTAATGTTCTGTGTCGGCATGTTGGTCAATACAAAAGCCTAGCTAAGCGTGCTGGCTAGCGAATGTTTTCACAATACCAAACGTAGATAAATGAAGGGCCGTATTTCCCCCGTTTTTCTGGGGACTGAGCTAATGATGATGGTATTTTCTCAGTATAACTGCTACATTAGTGGCTAACTTGCCAGTGAGTTGTGTGGCCTCTCTCGTCTCTAACTTAAAAATGCTGCAGTGCAGACAGGCACTACACAAGCAGTAAAATGCCCAGACCCTTGGCCCCTGCTTCTATAACATTATTCAGTCTGACTGGCGTTGTCTGACTCCGCCCATAAACTGTAAGCGCTCTTGGCCATTATTATCTATTATATTTTGTTATAATTTCATATCACATGTATGATGTATAGAGGGTTCCAATTCTCTCAGTCCTATAAGACATGAACCCCAGATGTACCCACAGTTGGAACCCTCTGAAATGTCTAACATTCTCACCCTTCTTGACTTCAGGCTGATGAAAATAATACCTGTAATCATTAGTCATCACATTTTACCTAGATCACGCCTTCGACCAAAGGGCGTCATTTTTAATAACCTAACAGCAGTATTAACTGTCGGCCTAGCACACAAGAATGTTGATGAATCTGTGCATGTAAATGATCTGAACAGTAATAAGGTGATAATCTCCACTCCCTCAGATTTTAAATCACGTACCAGAGGTCTGGGCCTGCTCTAGAAGTATGGTAAATAAAATGGACTTTATCCGGATTTGGGCTTTACAGTGCAACCCGGACATTTTTATAATCACTGAATCCTGGCTTAACAAAAAACAAAAAAAAACCCTGATACCAAAGTTGCACTGGAAGGTTATAACTTATACAGATGTGATAGAATTAAAAAGGGAGGAGGTGTTCTCCTCTATAGTAAATCTACTCTTATTTCTAACATTATCTTCTCAAAATCAGTCCCAGACCAATTTGAGTGTTTAATCCTAAAGATAGATTTAGGTGGAGTTCCATTATTAGTTACTGCAGTGTACCGCCCGCCCTCAGCACCCCCCTGCGCCATCAATAACTTATAAATTATTTTCTCTGAATTTGCCCATTATGAACTTATTATAATGGGTGATTTTAATTTAGACTGGCTGAACTGTGCTTCAGACACACTCAGGGATACTTGCAATGATCTAAACTTGGCGCAGCTCATCACCGAACCGACGCGACCTAATTTTAAAAATCCCTTAAGATCATCCTTGATCGACATAATTTTAACTAACAAGCCACATAAATACCTAAACGGAATAGTCTTCCCTCTAGACACAAGTGATCACTGCACGATCGCATGTATTAGAGATGTAAAAATTCCGAAATCTCGCCCTCGTTTTATCACCAAAAGAAATTTGAAGCATTTTAATGAACAAGGATTTTTACATGACCTCTTTTATAGTGACATTACAATGATTGCAGCAATCCCCGACATTGAACTAGCGCTGAGTCATTTTATCAAAATTTTTAATTCAATTGCAGATAAACACGCACCCTTTAAGAAACAAAGAATTAAAGATAGATCTAATCCATGGTTCTCTTCTACATTATCTGAATTACTTATGAATAGAAACAAGGCATGGTCTGCAGCCAAAGCATCAAATCTCCCTTCCGACTGGCAATTCTTCAGACAACTGAGAAATAAATGCCTTGCCTCGATCAGAAAGGCCAAATCGGAATTTTTCATCAATGACAGTGCATAATGGCAATCCTTCCAAATTCTGGAAAATTATTAAAACTTTGAATAACAACAATAAGCCCTCGTTTCCGCAACAACTCAAAACAGTTTCGGGCCTAATTCTTGATAATGTTAAAATAGGGAATACATTTAATCAACATTTTATCGATGCAGGCTATTTATTTGAAAACACAGAGTCCCCTCAGACTCAGACTACACTAAAAGTAACTCAAGGCCCAACAAGGCTCCCTCTGATTTGGGCAAAATTCTCCATTAATCTCTGCTCTGAAGATGAAGTTCTCCAAGCACTACTGAAGATTGACCCCAAAATAAGCACTGGAGAAGATAACCTTGATCCGTGTTTATTAAAACTTGCTGCTCCCCTAATTGTAAAACCACTATTGAATATTTTTAATTTATCATTTACGGAAAGCATTATTCCTAATGTCTGGAAATGTGCACACGTCCTTCCGCTGTTAAAAGGGGGAGATTCATCAGATGTAAATAATTATCGCCCTATCTCCAAATTATCCTGCTTAGCCAAGATCCTAGAACAATTAAGTCAATCTCCAACTCCGCTCCTTTCTATCCATGAATTCAATCTTGAATTCTCATCAGTCTGGCTTCAGACCAGGCCATAGCACTTTATCAGCCACCACATTAGTAGTAAACGACATTATATCCGCCATTGATAACAAACTGAAGTGCACTGCACTGTTCATTGACCTTTCTAAAGCCTTTGATACAGTTGATCATTCTATTTTACTAAACAGACTGTCCGACATAGGCGTAGATGCAAACGCTTGCAATTGGTTTCAGGATTATCTATCAAATAGAACGCAAGCTGTATTATCCAATGAGTTTAAATCTCCTTTTCTGACTTTAAAGAAAGGAGTCCCTCAAGGATCTATTCTTGGTCCCTTACTTTTCACCATTTACATTAATGAAATTGCTTCTAATCTTATTAACTGTAATGTTCATTTCTATGCTGATGACACGGTACTCTATACAACAGCGCCCTCTACCAGCGAAGCCCTCCTGATACTTCAAACAGCCTTCAATTCCATTCAATACTCGCTAGCCAGTCTGAAACTGGTTCTAAATGCCAATAAAACCAAATTTATGATTTTCTCCATCAAGAGCCCTGATCTTTCAATGGCACGCCTCACCACTCTAAACAACATTGAAATAGAACGTGTTCAGGAATATAAGTATTTAGGCATCTGGCTAGACTTTAATCTATCCTTCCGCCACCATATTACATATCTAAGAAACAAAATTAAACCTAAAATCGGATTTCTATTTAGAAATAAATCCTGTTTCACCCTGGAGTGTAGAAAAAGGATTATACAGACAAATATCTTGCCAATTATTGACTATGGCGATACCCTGTACATGCACGCCTCAGCCACTATCCTAAATTCCCTTGACCCAATTTATCATAGTGCCTTAAGGTTTATTACCGGCGAAGGGTTTAGAACCCATCACTGCCTGCTCTACCAAAAACTGGAGTGGCCCTCCCTTGAGCTCAGGAGAAAACATCATGGAGTCTTATTTACATATAGAGCTCTCATTGCCAAACTACCTTTGTATCTATCCAGCCTCCTTTCATTTCATGCTTTGAACTATCCTTCTAGCTCACATGTACCGCTAGCATTAAACATTCCTAGAGCTAGAACAAAATGTGGAAATTCTACATTTCGCATTGCGGGTCCCACACTCTGGAACTCCTTCCAGAAACAGAACAAGTTGCCATCCCTTATTCCCCTGCGAACATTTAAAGAATTATTAGCTGTTCCATATGGGACTGTAGCTTGTAATTTTCACTGATTAATTGACCGCGCTGCATCTGTTTAATTTGCTTATTGTATCTAGATAACTACTGTACTTTGCACTTCTGTACCTATCACTATATTTACTACTTTTTGTACCTTTGCTACTGTATTTATTGTATATGTTGATTGTAAGCAGGGCACATCTGTGAAAGAGACCTGGTCTCAGTATGTTCTTCCCTGTCGAAATAAAGGTTTCAATCAATCAATATTGTCAATTTGATAATTTTTTTACGAAGTAGTTTGAACTACTTTTTCTAAGTAGCTTTAGTTAACCAAACTAGATTTCTCCCTAGGGTAGCTTTGGTGTAGTTCAACTTCTTCCAGTGTGAAGTAATTGGTCGCTTGCAAAGCTATGCTTTCAAAGTAGCTTCTCCAAGTTACAACCAACAATATTGTCTTAGACCACACAAATTCAAGCCCTATTTCCAACAAAATACAATTCGACTTCATTACGTTGGACTTACACATGCGCAATTGAGTCCAAACCCCAATGCCTAAACTAAATGGAGGTTATTCATTTGAAAATGTAAATTTACTGAAATCTTTGCATCTATGCCTAATATTCTGTATTTACAAAAAAACATTCCTAACCAAATAACTTTATAATGTCATCCCTGTTGATGCAATGTCTACTCTGTCAACACACTGTCAACCCTGTTATGTATGAAATGTTCAATAAAAAATATAGATTTTAACAAAAACAATATTAATGTCTGGATGAAAAAATTTAATGGAAAAATTAAAAAGTGATTCATTTCAAAATGTCAATTTACTGCAACCTTTGCCCTGCCCACGCTGATACCTTGACTTTCTGGAGCCCAGCCAGTATTCTGTTCTTGATCTCTTTGGTTGCCAGGGAATACACAATTGGGTTCAGACAGGGCGGGATGCATGAGGCGAACGACAAGCTCAGCAGAGCGCCCCGCAAAGTGATTTCGAAGAAAAACAGTTCAATGATGAATATTGTCATGATCGGCCCGTAGAATATTGCTACGAGAACAAGATGTTCTGTGCACGTGGCAAGTGCTTTGTACCTGCTCTCCACACTTTTCATTCTAAACACGGCTGTCAAAATACAGGAGTATGACAAGACTATTAAACTAAGGGGCCCAAACAGAACAAGTATAGTCACAGAAAAGGCAGTGGCCCACTGCAGACTGTGATCATTGCAAGATAGTTTGTACACACTGTAGTAATCACAAAAGTAGCTGTGCACATAGAGCTTTCCTGTAGAACCCACACAGAAAGAGAGCCTGGTAATGGTTAGGGTCAGGAACAAAATAATGCTGAAACAAAATGACCAAACAGTCACAAAAATTCCAATCATAACGGTGATTGTGTTGATAGAGCTGTGTCTCAATGGGAAACATATCACAATTAACCTGTCATAGGCAAGTACGCCGAGGGAAAACGATTCTAATGAGAAAAAACAGTAATAAAAAAACATCTGTGTCAAACAGGCGTTGTAGGAAATAAAGTTATCTCTCAAGAGAAGCATCTTAATCATTCCAGGAATGACAGTTGTACTGAACACCAAGTCGACCATCGCCAGATTAGCCACTGCAAAGTACTTTGGAGTGTGTAGGCGATTATCTATCCATATAATGGAAAGGATAAAGGAGTTGGACAAAACTGTTACAACATAAATGACGGCGAGGGAAATTAAAGATGAATTAATACATTGTAAACTCGTATATCCGATAATGTAAAATCCCACTGGTCTAAAGATGGAGTCGTTTGTGATCGAAGTGATGAGAATTCCCATTGCACATGTGCGGCGTTCAGTGCCTCCATGTGACTGCTTTTCCTCTGCGCCCTGAAAGAGAAATAAATGGCAACCAATGAAAACGTACAACTCCGTGGCAGTTGAGGCTAATGTTGCGTAACCATGAACTCATTTTCAGTACATTTCGACATTTAGCAGACGCTCTTATCCATAGTTACACAGATTCCATTTGTATACAATCTATTTATACAGCTGCACCGGTTGAGTACTTCAAGTGAAACAGTTCAAGATTAGTACCTTTTCAATGGCACATCGTCAGCACTCAGCAGCCCATCTACCCTGTCAGAAAGAAATGTGCAGAAATTGTACCTATAGGGGTACAATGGCTTGTCACTTAAGTAGTATCATATAGTGCAGTGGTTCTCAAGATCGGTCCAGTTAAACACTGATCGAATTTTGAACACATGTGTTTAAGTTCTTTAATGATATTTCCCCTGAACGTATTAACACAATGCAGGTTTGGCTCATTATCATTTGCAGTTTTTGTCTTTTTGTTTTTGAATGTGTAAGGCTGGAAAAAGTGTTATCAGTCCTAAACCCTTGCAGCTGGGGGGTGATTTCCTGGAGGGTGCAATAAAACAATTTATGGCCTGAGAAACTGTTCCTCTGACTTCTCACGTCCTCGTAACCTACAGCGGGGGTTGAACCTACAAACTGGACATCAGAGACGGCATCCGCACAGGTCTTTTACGGCCTAGATTCTGGACTGAATGGTGAACATATTAAACAAAGCTGTATATGTATATTGAATCATATGTATGTGCATGTAGATTGGTAATTGTGGAAGTATAAAGTAATTGTGGATAATATGATAAATGTGGTGAACCTGGATAATACTAATTGAAGTGTGTGGTATGTGAAAGTATTGGAGGGGGAGAAATAAAGAATGTGGAAGGAGGATTGTATAGGTTATCAGGGATGCGCTTGTCCATATAAATATCTGGAACCAAGAGTGGCCATCACCGGGACCTCACCGGATATCTAGATATGATAGAGAAGATCATGAGATCACGCGCCGTCGTTCAAAGAGTCTTATTACTGTCACTAGATTGAGAGAGGGAGACTCTGTTTCTCTCTCTGGAGGGGGTCCCTGCGTGGTGAAACTGCTCTTCCTGCCAGACCTTATTTGGACAACAAAGGGACTTGTGGAGTGGGCATACCAGCGCTGAACTGCATTTAAGAAGATCCCAAAGGGAGACTCGGGGAGAATCTGCTTAACAGGTCTCCTGGTGCTGTAGTGGCACCATAGCCATTTTCATATAGGAGAATCTGCTTAACCCCTTAGTGCAGATGGCATATTTGGTAAATCATGGGGGTACTCTGTTTAAGGCTTTATAACTCCAGGTGTGAGCATCACATAAACTTGGTAAATGGCTTAAATGAAACAAAACCGGTGTACCATTTTTTGTACAAACTTAGATTTGTTTATTTTCATAATTTAAGGTCAAAATAAAGTGCCGGAAATGCAAGCAAAACTTTGCTAAAAATGCTACAAAATATATATTTCTTCAAAATACTGAGAGGTACATAAGTGAAACAGGTAAAACTACACATTTCCTGGATCATAAACTCCTTGTCCACAAGCATTCAATAATCGCAGGGTGATATACAGAACTACTAAAGATCTATGACACGAAATGTAAGCAGTGTAGCCTGATGTACCCAGGGTCTCCAAACCTATCCAAATTGGCTAAAATGTGAATAGCTGTAAATCTTAAACTAATCATACATTTCAGTGCAAATCAACCGTTTTGACTCATTTAACTCACCTTTTTATCATTTTCATGTGGGAATTATTTTGGATCAGTACAGGGGGGTGGATATCTAGGTGTCCAATAACCTACCCAAAACCTCTCCGAGAAATTATTAAAAAGCCTTTTGTCCTTTATAAAGCATATACATTTTACCTTACGATCACTTAATGGATGAAAACATTGATATTGCACAGTTTCAGTTCAGTGTTTGATGCCAAGTGTGCCATTTTTTCACCATTATCCTTCATATACTGCTTCATCCTGTGCGGTGCCTTCGTGGGCAACATGCACTCATCAATGGCACGGTCTTCAGTATGCTGGAAGGATCTGGTCCTGCAGTGGCTTCACTCTGAACAGTAGAGGGTACTGCTGGAGTGGCAGAGGTGGAGGGTCAAGCATGTTATAGGAACAAATTACATAATGCAGAAGCATTATAACACTGTGGTACACACAGCTAAATATGAAATCATTCACTCTTGTACTTCAGTAAACACTTTCTTCTGTATGCTACATTATGTTATATTTTGTTGCGTGCTCTAGGATGGCATTACTCTGTAGTGTGTTTCACAACTGTTGCTTATTTATTTTATTTATTTATTTTACATTCATCTTGCACACATCTGGACACAGTACATTTGAATACATATTTTCCATTCCCTAAGTGAAAAGCATCACCCATGGATATACTAATACCCCATAGAGTACATTATGCACAAAGAAATTACAATACAATACAATAATATCGGAAAACACTACCAATGTTCTAGCTTCACGGCAAATCGAGGCATAAAATAAACTCCTCAAAAAAAGTTTGGAAACGTTATTTCGGTCGATTATTCCTCCCCTTTAATAATACCAATTGGTATTGTATTGTATATCGTTGGAAAGCCTGATTAGTCACCTTTACAACGAGGTACAACTTGTAAGGATCATGCATTCGTGGAATGAGCAACACAGCTAACCGCCTAAATGCCCTGCAATATTCTTCTGTTGGTATTCACTCTCGTTTTGAGCTTCAAGTGCTGGCAGGTGTATGCCAGTGGGATGGAATGGGATGCCATCCCACAGCAGTGTGTGACCAGGCTGGTGACCAGCATGAGGAGGAGGTGCCAAGCTGTTGTGGCTGCGTATGGATCTTCCACACGCTACTGAGGTCCCTGACAGTGTAAAATGAATAAAGTGTAAAAATGGCCAATATGTGTTGTTTTTTCCTTATTACTGTGGGAGAGTGCAATCATCCAGTCCACCAAGCAACTCAAAACGAGAGTGAATACCAACAGAAGAATATTGCAGGGGATTTTGGCACATTTTGTTGGGCCGCTACCCACACGGTTAGCTGTGTTGCTCATTCCACGAATGCACGATCCTTACAAGTTGTACCTCGTTGTAAAGGTGACTAATCAGGCTTTCCAACGATATAAAATACAATACCAATTGGTATTATTAAAGGGGAGGAATAATCGACCGAAATAACGTTTCCGAACTTTTTTTGAGGAGTTTATAACTTACGACTGAGCAACCAAACAGAACAGCGCTAAAATACGCAATTTCATTGTGAATGCTATGAATTCTAACAAAGCAGGCCACCACGAGCCACTACGGGAACGTCACGAACACAATAGTATCAATACATTACAGTTATTTGGCAGACGCGTTTATCCAAAGCGACGTACAATAAGTGCATATTGAAGGTCATAGACACAAGAGTCAGAAAAAGTGTGTTTTCAAATATGTTCAGCATTATTAGCAGGCTAACAGTGGTCTATTACGACCGATGCAAATACAAAAATATAGCACGCAGTGGAAAAAACGAATGTATATACTCAAAATATTACAAGCAGTAATACTTACATGTCGAGGAGGATATCTTCCCCATATTGATAGGCACCTCTTCCACAGAATCTATGCTACAGGGATTAGAAGAATCTCTGTTGTTGTCCTCTTCTGACCGACTTCGGGGGAAAAGTACTAAAAAGTCTCTTCAAAGTTGCGCGCCGTTTTATTGCGTAAGACCAACTGCGTCATACCAAACGCGTCAAACCAAATGCGTCATCTGCGCATGCCCGCGTAAAGTTGTCGTGATATAACAAGTATTGCAGTTACGCTCGCCCTTAAATAGTTAATCCAAGCTTTCAATTACACATGTAAATAACTTTTGGGAAGCTTGTCGTGCCTTCTATTGGATAAAACAATTGTCGATCAAACCAGAATAAAATTGAAAGCGTCACAGCAGTGCTATCAGGGAGGGGGGGTTACGCAGAGATAGTTTCGTTTGTCTAATAGTGTTCCAATGCGCTGTGTATTTTTCAAACGGATTGTCCAAGACAATAAATGACCACGGAATCTTGAAAGGGACATATCTACGCTTAAATCCACGGGAGGATTGCACACGAATTCCATATTTAAGAGCAGATATTGATAGTAGAATGGCATTGTATGATTTCACTTGTTTATGTCGGTATTGATTGAGCAGCGATTTGCACCGCTGTATTTGCATACGGTCGGGCTATTGGTGGGTTTATCTGGTTGCTGGACGGAATTCTGATATTATATGATGAATACATATATTTATGAACTCCCAACATAGACGCTATTGCCCACTATGTCACGCATGGGTAGGTATAGGCTGGGTGGGGAGTGCTTGTTAAATGGACTTGCTACGGAAAGATAGTGACACTTAGAAACTACGCATTGGCCAGAAATCGTCGCGAATCGTCTACCAATAAAGTTAAAATACCGCGTTTGGGTTTTCCACTAATAGTTTGGCTGCAGGAGCAACGCGTGTCTCAGTTGCGTAAAACTGTCTCGCAGGCGAGAAAAAATAGACTATCTGCACTAAGTAGTTACCAGTTCTCCTGGTACCATAGTCACACCGTACGAAATCACTTGGTGATATACTTTGTTTGTGAACTTGTTCGTGTTTATTTGTCTTGACAGCATGTTATCCTGTGTTTAGTGATAGGCATTGAATGTGTTCGTGTTTGCTCTCACAGTCTTAACCAGTGATTATTTGTCATTAATAAATTACCATGTTTTCATATCAACTGCATCTTTCTTTTAATCCTTTTTCCCAGCTTCAATTGTCTGCATGATCTGAGCTGCAGCGTTCCAAGCTAATGACCTCCCTGCCTGTTATCCAATTCTTTTTATATTTAACGTGCGTGGCTCTCATCCATCTTATACCCTTTTCAGCCTAAATTACTACTGAAGACTCAGGGGGACAATTCTGACCCAGGACCGACTGATCAGCGGCCTGGTACAGACGTGGCATAACACAAGTTGGGTAGACGGCAAGTGACGGTCCAATTGTAAAGGTCGGGTTGGTGTATCGGTTCTGGTGATTTGATGTGAAGAGAATCCATGGGCGTCCTACGCCGATTCTTGTCAAATTTGCCTTAAGGAACTCTTTAAATACACCCAGAGTAGTGCATGGTTCTGGTGATTTGATATGGGAACCCATGGGCATTTATGCCGGTTCTTATCAAATTTGCCTTAAGGAACCAGGTTCTGGTGATTTGATATGGGAACCCATGGGCATTAATGCCGGTTCTTATCAAATTTGCCTTAAGGAGCCCTTTAAATGTACTCAGACTGGGGCTCACAACTATCTATGATAAATGAATATCATGTATTGTGTTGACTAGACCCCCAACCTCTGCGTTCGCCACCGAACTGAGCTTCAGCAATAATGTTGATTCCGGCAAACATATATTGAAGTAATGATGGTACCTAAGGGCGAGTTGAGTGTAAACACTCCGAGCTCCACGCATGTTTAACCAAAATTCTAAATTAAAATTATAAATGGAGTCAGATAAACGAGTAAATAAAATAATAATATTTCTAAATAACTTTTACCTTTTCCCACAGCAAGAGTGGAATACATCACGTTTAAACTTTCGCTCCGAGCTATTCCCTCATTGGTCTAGTAATTGCGGATTCTACAAATGCTTTATTGTCGACCAAATAGTTAGTTTCAGTGGCCATGTCACCACAATTTCACCAATTAGAAGCCAATTGATTAACCTCAGTTTTTAATTGTATGCCTTAAATAATTTTATAACCTCTTCATGAAATTGTTCACAATATAGCACAATGTGAATATTTGGATCTCTAGATTAAGCTGTAAATTACACAAGAATAGGATGGAACCCATGGTTGGCTAAATCAGTGATTTTCAACCACTGTGCCGCGGCACACTAGTGTGCCGTGAGAGATCGTCAGGTGTGCCGTGGGAAATTATCCAACTTCACTTAATTAGTAACACTTTTGGTTGGTGGTGTGACTCAGGATTTTTTTTATGTAAAAAATGTGCCTTGGCTCAAAAAAGGTTGAAAAACACTGGGCTAAATGGCTGGAAGTCATCAAGGGTCTGAGGTATCAAACGAGCCTTAAGCAATCACTGTGTTGCCGGATATGCAGTAGATACGTTGATTGTTTTTCCTGACAAATTTTTCTATTGAACTCTATTGAAAAATAAGTCAGGAGAAGAAGCCCTTCAAGTTATCCATCCATATCAACTGTATTTCTTGCAGCAGAGTGATGGTTTAAGGCAGGGGTGTCCAAACTTTTTTCACTGAGGGCCAGATGGAGAAAAATAATGACTACCACGGGCCACAGGCTATTATATATATATATATATATATATATAGGCTATGTGTGTGTGTGTGTGTAAAATAAATACAAGTGCGCTCAGACATGTGGCATACAGTTGCCAACATCACTTAGATTTCTATTTAAATTGGGCGAATAGTATTATAGCCTAATAAAAGGCGAGCTTGAAGAGATTTTAAGAATTTCACTCACCAGTGACACTTCTAAAGAGAACAGTGTTGTTGTGCCTTGGACTGAAGAATCGCTGTGATGTCGGGAGTGAGGTTTGTAGATGCGATTCGCAGGACATTGCAAAGGTGACTGTCTGTTATCTTTGATCGCAAACGGCTCTTGTTTAGCGTCATCAGGGAAAATGTTTGCTCACATATGTATGTGGAGCCGAACAGACTCGGCATTCTTTTTGCGTGGCGCCTCATCTGTGGAAATTTTGACTTTTCCAAACTCTTGTAGAACTCTGGCAGTGGAAGCTGCTGGTGCCGACTGCGAAGCAGGTCATCACATTGCATCTCGATGAGTTCCAACTGTATGTCCCCTGGTGCTTCATCCACGTTAACCGAGAAGGGGCATGAGAACATGTTGATGTCCTCCTCAATAGAAGCAAAATCATGAAAGCGCGTGTTGAACTCTGTGACGTGATTACTGTCACATATTTCCCCATCTGCTCAGGGCTGTTGGCGTTTGGGAAAGTGTCGATTACCTCCCGGAGAGAGGGGAAGTGTGCAGCATTGCGTTCACTGACTTGTCTCTCAAATAGACTTGTCTCTCAAATTCACGACAAATACTTTCATGTGTGAGTACATTTGTGAGACGATTGTGTCTTTCCCTTGCAAGGCTGTGTTCAGGACATTCAGCTGTCCGGTCATGTCAGTTAAAAATCCCAGGTCTGCCAACTAAACAGGGTCACTCAGTTCATCGACGGACAATCGTTTTTCTATTAAGTATTTGTCGATCTCAGATTTGAGGGAGAAGAACCGCTTGAGAACGGAGCCGCGGCTGAGCCATCGCACATCGGAGTGGTAGATCACGTCCCCATATTCTGTATCCATTTCAGACAGGAATGCCCGAAATTCTCTGTGATTGAGTGCTTTCGCGCGAATTATGTTAATAGTTTTCACGACTGTATTCATGACATCCCCCCGTTTTGTGACTTTGGCGCATAATGCTTCCTGGTGTATAATACAGTGCAATTTAACAGCCTCGCCCCCAGACTTATAAACTTTTCTGCAAACCAGGGAAGCCATTCCATTACGCTCACCTATCATGGCTGGAGCACCATCTGTTGTAACTCCACACAACTTGTCCCAAGGGAGATTCAGATTTTGAATAGCAACTGACACAGCTTCAAAAATATCAGCTCCTTTCATTGTTCCAGTCAGGCTCCGAAGGTCGAGGAGCTCTTCAGTAATGCAAAAATCATCGTCAACCCCTCGCAAAAAAATTAGCAGCTGAGCCGAATCTGTTGTGTCGGTACTCTCGTCACACGCAATTGAATAGAAATGAAACAACGGAGCTTTGTCTGATATTTGCGCCTTGATGTGAGCTGATAAATCCTCGATTTGCCGGGCCACTGTGTTTCTCGCAACACTAACATTGCAGAAGTCTAGTTTCTTTTCTGGGCATACAATCTCCACAATTTTTGTGACGCACTCTTTAATAAAATCACCCTCTGCAAAGGCCTTTCCATACTTCGCTATTAGCTTAGCCATCTTGTAGCTAGCCCTGGTAGCATTCTGCTGCGTTTGATTAGAACAAAATCTGGGTTTGTTGCAATGAGAGGCTTGCCGCCAACTGCTTTGATTTCTCTTCTCTGGTTGCTCCAGTATATGCCTTAAAAGACGCATCATGTTTCGTTTCATAATGTCTCTTAACGTTAAATTATTTTCATCACCGCTACTGATTCCTGGCAAATTAAACAGACACACTTGCCTCTGTACTCTGTGAAAAAGTATTCATTTTGCCATCGTGGCTGGAATTTCCTACATTCACTATCCACCTTTCGCTTCTTTGCAGTCGCCATGTTGATAATAATACGATTAGTTGGCTACAGGAACGTTGGCTAGCTAATGCATAAGATTATTTTTTGTTTGGGGGGGGGGGGGGCGTAAACTGCTGACCTGTTTTTAGAGTTGGGCTTTTACTATGCTGCCTCCTAGTGTTAAAAAACCAACAGCATTTTTTTTTCTCATTTGTTGCAGCGGGCCAGATTTAATAATTCTTCTGAAATGTTTCGAGGGCCGCTTTAAAACACTTCAAGGGCCGCAATTGGCCCGCGGGCCGTAGTTTGGACACCCCTGGTTTAAGGCTTGTTTGATATGTCAGACACTTGATGACTTAGAGCCATTTAGCCAACCATGTGTTCCATACTTTTCCAGTGTAATTTACAGCTAAATCTAGTCCCACCCCCCAATTCCCATAGAGATCCATTCAAATGCAGAGAGGTTATAGTATCGCTTGTAGGAGTACCAGAAAATAAGATATCAAGAGTCTTTTGATGCTATTGGGTCACAGACATCAGGAAGTCATGGCATGCAAAGGATATGCGACCAAATATTTAAAAAGTATTACTTTATTCTATATATAAATGCAAGGGTGCCAATAATTGTGGCACACATGGTTCTGATGAAAATAATTATTTCTTGATGAAGGTTTTTTTCCTCATAATAAATTTACTTAAATTAAAGGTTGGATTTTTCTAATTTTTTCAGTGTGAGATTAAGCTAATTCACCAAACGCTGAATTTTTTATAAACCTTTTTACTCATCTTTACCAGGGGTGCCAATAATAGTGGAGGACATTGTAAAAGATACGCATATGTAAAAAAGAATTTACAAATCGCTGCTTTCTACTTTTATGTGCATTTTATATACTGTCACAATTTTTTTGGTATTGGGATTTGTATATATTACGTGTATTTTTAAGTAGGTCTAGTTTATAAAACTTATTTGGGCCATTTTAAATATAGGCTGTATACTTAAATTATTTCCTGGATCTACACTTTAAGTAGCCTATACCACTTATGAACTAGCCTGCTTCTAAACTTTGTATCCTAAAGTGGTATACTTTACGCAGTTTAAAACTCTGATCCAAGTGTACTTCTGGAAAGTAAAGTGAAAGTGCACTATAACTACATCCATCCACCCATTCTCTTACCCGATTATTCCTGGTCAGGGTCGCGGGGGAGCTGGACAGGTCGCGAATCCATCTAAGGGCGCACACAATATTCACTTAAACGCTCATACATACGAGCAATTTATAACCCTCAATTTACCTGACGGGCATGTCTTTGGAAGTTTGGACTGTCGGAGGGGACGGAGTACCCGGACCGGAGAAGTTTATAAAAACAACATGCAAACACAGACAGGCCCTCGCCCGGGTTTTGATTTTGGTGCTTTTTTTCTGAGGCGACAAAGCAATCCGCTGCGCCACCGCTGTGCCGCCCACTAAGCACGCTACCTATGATTTCATTCCGAACAAAATATAGGCAGGCTTAAAGCATACTTTTATAAACTTATTTTTGTAAGGGTAAAGTATTGAAAAAACACGTTTTAATAAAGAAAAAAAAAACACTTTTAAAAGTGAATCAAACCGTGGAGGTGATGGGGCGACCGTCTCTTCCGCTCCCGATAGTTCTTGAATTGTTTTCAAAATAACAGCATCTTCAACAGACACAGATCTTTCAGTATCTAGGCTATTTCCAGGGGAAAACGGTTAATGTGTGGCCAAGAACTCGTGGGGCAAGTAAGAGTGCAAAGCTGTCGTTCTTTCGCGCAATAACCAATTAGATTAAATATCCCACGTAGCCTATAAATTGTTCCCCTTTTCCAATTTTATTTCCCCATTCCTAGTTCTGTGTAGTGGACCCGTTAATTAGCCTATTGATGTGTGGGGAATGAGGATTCCCCATAGAATGCTATCAATATAATTTAACATACACAGTTTATTTAAATTGTGATCCAATTTTACTTCCAGAAAGCAAAGTGGAAGTGCACTATAAGTACATCCATCCAGCCAATCATTCGCAGGGCACACACAATATTCACTGACACGCTCATACATTCGAACAATTTAAAACCCTAAATTTACCTAACAGGCATGTCTTTGGACTGTCGGAGGGAACGGAGTACCCGGACCAGATAAGTCATAGAAATTGCATGCAATTAGAGTCCCTTGATAGAGAGAGTAGCGACAACTCACGATTTGACGCCATTTTGAGTCCATTCAGTGCGGAGCCGCCGTATGGCGCTAGTGCATTGAACCGTGTATTCCATTATGTTCTCTATGTATGAGAGATGGGAATGGTCTTTTCCATGTTGATAATGAACACATTATATGAAGATGACAAAATAGAAGATTTATGACAACTAAGAGCCATATGATAAAAAAGAAAATCACAGAGCTGGTTGTGATTTAACAGTCACAGACATTTAGAACCATGACAAAGAAGGAATTAACTAGACAGGTACTCGAAATGAACCTGCGAATTACAAATAGGAACACGTTGGATAGTGGTGCAATGTGATATTTTTTTCATGCTAAACTAGATGCCGTGCATGCCAAAGGGGGAAAATACATCTTTGGTATAACTAGGGATGTTCCTAACGACTAATTTCCCTGACGGTTAAACGGAAATTTAAACTTAGACTAGTCGACGAAAAAATATTGCGTATATTATAAGAGCCATTTGAAACCGTTAATCACATACTTCAATAACCAAATCGTATTTTAAATGCGGCTGAAATGTGTGGCACTTTGCGCCTTGCATTATGAACATTGCACATTATCCTACAAAACATGATGATAACTCACTAAATATAAGTTAACAAATAACATTTATTGAAAACAATATTCAACGTAACAAAACATTTTTAGGAAACGTGCCTGATTATTACAACGGCATTTTCATTGGGTGAACGCGATCGCATAGCAAATACAGTAAAAAATAATAATCGGTCATCAGAAAAACTACCAATAATAGGCCCACAAAAAAATAACAATTAGGCCTACTGATCGACTTGACATTAGATTAGTTTTATTGGCCTCTTCAACAACGCGATAGGCCTACTTACTCTTTCCATCTCGCTTGTTTAACTTGCAGGGCGAACAGGCTAATGCGTTTTGTTTTTTTCCTTCGTTTAAATTTTTTAAAAATTTCGTTTAATCGGGCGTTGTTAACATTAGTAACGGATGCTCGTTTTTTTTTATAAAGCAACATTTGACCAGGAAAACATGACATTTCAGTGCAAATTATGTCAATATGTAATTTAAATGTGTACATTAAGAAAAATTATGTTTAACCGACTAGTATTTCTGGTGCCGACTAGCGAGGGTAGCAACGTTTAATCGACTAGTTGACTAAACGCGCACATCCCTAGGTATAACCTACTCTTAAAAGCTAGGGTTTATTTATTTATTTATTTATTGCATTTCTTTACCCAGGGTATGCCCAAACAGTTAAAAACTGGTTTCCATTGGGGCCCTGCATTCATTTAAATACTACATACGTACTGTACTACATGCAATTAAAAATAAAAACCAAATTTTAATTTAACAAACACTCAAGCCGTCAAGGCATTACAAATATGTCCATAATTTTCTTAATTACGCCTGGAAAGGTAGAGGGTGTTTTCTCTTGTCTTAAACCATACTCCATAATAATGACATCACAAAAGTACAAATATGTGCATGTTAATTCAATACGCATATGGGATCATTACCACTGACCTGGCAGAGAACTGAGGAAGAAGTTGCTTTCCATCCAACACGACTGACTCTGTTCTCCCAGATTTCCCGTCTTTTTGCATCTGATGGAAATCTATATACCTTGAATCCCTTCTCCGTTCTATTTGTGCACCCACAAGCGCTACAACCTGTCATTTTGTCGTAAAATCGATATGCGTCCGATCACGATCCTGTCCGCGATGGACTCAAAATGGCTCCACGCAATCACGTGACTAGATTTTTCCGGACCCTCTATGTCGCTACTCTCTCTATCAAGGGACTCTACATGCAATCACAGACACGCCCTCGGTCGGGATTTGATTTCGGTACTTTCTTGCTGAGGCGACAATGCTATTCACTGCACCACCGTGCCGCCCACTAAGCACGCTAACTGTGATTTAATTCCGAAAAAATATAGGCATACTTAAAGCATACTTTTATAAACGTATTTTGTAACGGTAGACTATAACATATTGACGTGTAGTTTTAATAAAGAACAAACCACTTTTAAAAGCGAATGAAATCGTGGAGGTGATGTCGCATGCGGCTTTGGGACGACCGTCTCTTTTTCTCTTCGTTCTTGAAAAGTGTCCAAAATAACAGCATCTTCAACAGACACAGATCTTTCAGTAGACTAGCTAGCCTATAGCTATCCATGGACAAAACGGTGAATGTGTGACCAAGAACTCGTGGGAAAGTAAGAGTGCTTTTTTGTATGTTTAAAAAAAATTAAAATAAAAAATTATAATAATAATCACTCCCCGAAAAAAAAGAAATGTGTTTGCTTTATAATGTAGGCCTACGTTTTCCAGAAAGATTCCACTTTAGGTGAATAGCAAATCGATCGGGACTGAAACCATGAAAATCGGACTGCGAGCGAGCACGTTTAAGCCTTTGCTCTTAAATTTTTTAGTACCACTATATCCTTTGAATATTGTATTTGGTTTACATAGCTAGCCTATATGTCGAAGGGATGCCCTGCTGTCTGAATTAATTGCGGGAAAAAATAAAATATTAACGCAGATTACAGGCGCAGAGATGAATTACCGCAGCAGGAAAACGCTACTCACCAGGTCTCTTCTCTTCTCTTCTTAGGTCACTGTGGAAACCCATTGGTCTAATGTGCTTCTCCCCTCATACTGCAGGATATATCTCCTGCTGTGTGTGCAATGCGTGTACTTGGGAATTCTTCTGAGACATCAATTAAAATCCGCAACTCCCTCCCAGTGCCCGTGACCCCCCCCCCCCCCCAACCCAACAATCCTCCGCAGAAGAAACGGTCACCCCAACAACGTAACCAAAATAAGCCACTTAAATATAATTAGTCCACATTTTAGGCTTGACAAATAAACGCAGGTTAGATTGATGGATTAATTTCACTTAGGTGAGTCAAATAAAAATTTATTTGGTTTGGACTAGGGTATGTGAGCGCAGGAAGTGCGCGTGCTGCGAACATTTTGCACAAATTTGAGAGCAAATACTGGTTTTTCAGCTACAAATGGCATCAGATGATCCCGATGACTGTTTCTTCAGTTAACCTCAACTGATTATGCATTTGGCCTACATGTACACTTGCATAAAAAAATTTAAAGCAAATTTGATCGTGCTATGACTAACGTTAGCAGTTGTGCTAGCTAACATCGTTAGCTAACACTTAAACATCGTAAGCATGCATCCATATTTACGGTCTGGATCACAAACATATATAGACTACATAATTAATACTTACAATATATAGTAAGCGGCTACATTCAGAATGTTACCTTAAAGGTGGGTAAAAAAAGACCGCGATGAGTTTTTGAATTATACTTGGCCTATAACTATACCGTTTTCACTCTGAAATGTTTGTTTCCTTGACATTGGTAGGGATATGTCCCTAGCGTCCATACTAAAAACTACACCTATGGATATGACCAATTTAAACGTTTTTTATGGCGATCCAACATCGCTTTTATCAGTGTCCTTGATCAATTTTGCTTTATAGAAAAGCACTTTCGATTACATTGTATTATTACCTGTCTATCAATGTCATATCAGCGTGTATGCTACTCTTGGGACAAATGTGACAGTCAGACAACAAAAGTTTAAACTAGTCTAATGTTGCAGTTTAGTTCTTTTCTCCATTCATGTACGACAGGATTTATGCTTTCTGTCAATCAAGCTAAGGCCCTGTCCCAATACTCACACTTGAGCACATCAAATGCAGGTGCCTGTGATAACCTCCAGGGGCTTAAGGTGGGTTCTCACCAAATCCGGTGAGGTGCATCGATTCGACGCATTCTATTAATTTTCTATGGAGAGGATGCGATGCAATCGCGTAGTGCATAATGGATGTGGCGCTGCCGCCCGGCGTCTGTGTGGTACGTTCGCCGGTTATAAATTTGAATAGGATAGATTCCAAACCTACTTCAGGCAAATTAATGCGTCCGCTGTTGCTCGCAAAACTCGGATCAAACGGTCAAAGCGGTCAAAAAAACGGTTTTATATGCAATTCAATTCAATGTGTTGTCATTATACCATTCCAGTATAACAAAAAGTCTTGTTCACCAGTCTCTCTGGTGCAACATAAACGCATAGTGCAGACACTGGCACCGTTAAAAAAACACATTTTCAAGACAGTTTTAGACATAAAAACACAAAAACAAAATAAGTAAATAAGAATAAAAAAGAGTTAAACATGTTAAAAGCTATATAAAGAGTGTAAGTCGTCTTGGTAGCATAAGTTATGGGTAGTATTACATAGTCATCATCGAATGTATTGCACAGTGCCATTCAAAATTCCCATTATTGCACAACCCGTGTCCATAGTCAGGCTTAGTAATCAGTGCGTGGGGTGGATGGGGGTGAGGGTCACTAGCTTTACAGCTCTTGGAAAGAAACTGTTCTTCAGTCTGCTGGTACGTGACTGTATGGTCCGGTATCTCCTACCAGATGGCAGGGGGTCAAACAGGTGGAGGCTGGGGTGTGATGGGTCCCTGGTGATGCAACAAACAAACATTATAAAACAAGGCAGCTTTAGTAATCTGTTTTGGGATGTAGATTAAACTACCGTTACGCTACGATTTCCTTTACCTTATGAGACAGATCTGATTGCGCAACTGTGACATCTTGAAATATATTGAGTAATTGTACAGGTTGCATCATATTGAATGTTGAAATGAGTAGGCTATCAGTATTATGATATACAGTATAGAATCAATCTTGATCTTATTTACATTATTAGCTACATTAACTACTTGAATCAATCTCTTATTTATTATATAATTACATTAACTACTACAGTCACAAATTTTCGTCATTAATACAGTTGTCAGTTGACGAAGACAGCAACCTCTTTCCCACCTTTAAGGTAAAATTCTGAATGTAGCTGCTTATTACTGTTTATTAATGATGTATATTATGTTTGTAATGCATACCGTAAATATGGATGCATGCTTACAATGTTTAAGTGTTACTTAATTAGTTGTAATGCGATCAAGCGCGCAAACTTTAGTTAGCTAACGTTAGCTAGTGAGTTAACAACACTAATGATGTTAGCTAGCACAACTGCTAACGTTAGTCATAACACGATCAAATTTGTTTTCAATTTGTTTGTATGCAGCAAGTGCACATGTAGGCTAAATGCATAATCAGTTGAGGTTAATTTAAAAAGTCATCGGGATCATCTGGTGCTCTCTTTGAAGCATTCTCCAAGTTGTCAATATCTCCGATGCCCTCATTGATTGGCTAGCTCAGCTTGTCTGAAAAAGTTTACACAAGGGGCAAGATGTACCATGTGAGTGGTCTTACATAAACAGACAAATCTCAAATCTCCCGCAATATAGGGAGGGGGGAATTTCTTACCCTCACGCTTAATATTGTCAAATTTTTCAACGCTGGTCCCCAAACATCGGCCGGTCCCCCCCCCAGATCAGGCGGATTTACTCCGACCGCGGCACACACTTTACTAGGTGATCTCCCTGAACTGTCGCACCCGTCCGTCTGACTTTATACAGATACCTCCCAAGTCTCTGATCCACCTGCTATTTATCACAGCCCCAAACCTAAACTGGTCTCTGGGCTTCTGATCCCTCCGACAACGTCCATGGACGGCTAAATTTGTGTTGTTGACGCGATTCCCAAACACAATTAGCCGTCCCATGGACGACTGTTGTTCACTGGGCTCCACCACAACGCCTGCTCATTCACTCTCGCGTTTTCATCAAATCCTGCCTTTTTCATCTCCGCTAACACTTTGTTAAACTTGGGGAGGCTTTGTATTCATCTTGTACTTGAGCTGAGGGGGTCACTCCGCACCCCTTTTTATTACCGACAATGTCTACTGTAGTGAGGCTTGCACCATATTATTAATACCCAAAATGCTTATTAGACTTTCATTAACCGGACTATTCTCTGTATCAGAGTGCGAGGCGCGGAGGGCATCGGAAGACTTGTGTGTAGGTAGAAGACTGAAGCGCAGTCGATGTTGCGGTCAAAATGGTATAAAGGGTTATCTTGTGTGAGCGAGTAGTATCCCAGCATAAGGTGGTGGTCTTTGTGTGAGTGACTATAGCACAGAGACGAAGCTGTGTATTATTGCGGTGTGTATAGTTCGGTGGTTGAGATTCATTCATAAAAATCTACTGAGCAGGTGACATGCAGCAACGTTGCATGGACAAGCAGATTAAATGAAACAAAACATGTTCTTCATGCTTGGCTCTTCTGTTAACGTCCAGTGGACATCCACGGTGGATCTGCCTCAACTTTAACATAAAACTGTGTCTTCTGACTCACCCTAATTCGCAATTAAAAAGTGATATAAACAACGTAGCCTACGGAGGGTGACTACTTCCATTCTGGCTATTCGAGGGACATCACAGACAACACGCCCGATGTCGCTGACGTTCCACGGACGACTAATGGACGTGATTTCGGTCAGTGGGTTTATAAATAAAGTAATATAGCGGTGAATCATATTAGCTGTTCCTGTCTGCAACAACCATGGAAATTAAATTGAAAAGTTTGTTTGTCTATTTCAATTTTAATTTTGGGCTGAATAATCCTCTTTTTCCATTAAAATCTTTTCAAATTTTAAAAAATGTTCAGTTTTGACTGAATGATCCTCAAGATTTGACCCTGTTCTGTTCAAATTGGCTTAGACTCTCATCGAGCCCTTCTAGTATATCTGCTGTATAGTAACTCCAGTTAGTCAGGATGATCACAACTGGATTGTTACCCCTCCATTGGGACACTATTGTCTTATTTTGCTTTGTTATTTTTCCTTTATTGTTTTTGAAAGTGACTCTTAATCCTAAATTTTCATGGGTGTAGGCTACACTATTTGGACTCTTCTTGTAAAAAAAACTAGTTCAGTCACTCAAATAAAATAATTTTTAGAACCAATTATGAATCACACACACCTAAACCTTAATGGCAATCTTGCTGCTAACAGAATTGGAGTCCCCCATGAAAGTGGATATGACTTAATTTAAAATAATAAAAATGGAAAGGTTAGTTTAATTGAAGCGTTCAAACAAATTAATACTTTCCCTATACTCAAATGATTCAAGCCAATTGAACTCTTGAGCTTTACAGTGTTGGTTGCCCCGAACCCGTCAAACCTTTGAAGACGAGGTTGTTTCTTTAAGGGTTGTTTCTCCTGACTTTTTTCCCCATAGAGTTCTATAGGAAAATGAGTCAGGAGAAATAACCCTTGCAGTGATCCATCCACATCTACTCCATATCTGGCAACAGAGTGATGGGTTGGGGCTCGTTCGATAGCTCAGACCCTTGATGACTTACAGCCATTTAGCCAGCCATGTGTTCCATACTGTACCAGTGTAATTTACAGCTGAATCTTGTCTCACCCCCCAATTCCAATAGAGATCCATTCAAATGCAGAGCTTATAATATCGCTTGTAACAGTACCTGGAAATAAGATATCGAGAGTCTTTTGATGTTGATGGGTCACAGACTTCAGGAAGTAACAGCATGCAAAGGATATGCGACCAAATATTAAATATGATACTTTAAAAATATGTTAAAGCAAAGGGTATGAATACTTATGTAAATGAAAGATTTTAGATTTTTCGATTTTTAATACATTTGCAAAAATTTCTAAAAACATGTTTTCACTTTTTCATGATGGGCTATTTTGTGTAGAATTTTGAGACAAAAAATGAACTCAATCTATTGTAGAATATGTCTGTAATGTAATAAAATGTGGAGAAGGTGAAAGGGGTGGGCAGACTTTCCGGCTTGACTGTAGTCTACTCCCCCCATAATCTAGTGATAGTAATAAGATGCTTTGTATGGTGTGTGACCTGATAATTTTACCTATCATTTCTCTCGATACCTTTATTTGGAAGTCCAAGGTGGTGGCCATTCAGTGATCCAGACACTTACTTGCAATATAGCAAGATAAACATGGGGATTAAACTTTTCATGGCATGCATGCATAGCTGTTTCTTACATAATGTGGTTTAAGAGGGTAAATAATCCCTCTAAACATGAGCAGCACCTAACAGCTTGTTAAGATTCTGGGACCGCAATTGTGGTCGGAATAAAAATTAGTATACACAGAGGGACATAAGCCTATTCAGGAACCACCCAAAGGTTAGAGCCAAATACTGGATGAAGCACACTCGTTTCAACACAGAGTTAGAAAAAGGAAAATTACTTTATTATTATTGCTTGGGGGGGGGGGGGGGGGGTTTATTCAATATTATTGAATGATACATACAGAAAAGGTCTGGGAATTTCACCCGACAGTCCTAGGCAGACAGACAGGTTTATGCGCACACAAGAAGGTGTGTGATTCGTGGTTTCAAAAGATGAGTGTGGTTTCAGAAAGGCCACTTCTCTCCGTACGTCCCATCAGCAATTACAATCCAGGTCTCTCGCAGTGCTCCTGGCTCTGCCTCTCAACAGAGTCCCAACAGAGCAGCTGGGTGGGAACCATTGTTCCAAATTAATCATTGTTCAAAGTGGCGCTGTGGATGTGGCTTAGTCCACACTTCCAATCCACAGCTCCAATACAGTACTAATCCTCACATTTTGCCAAGATACTAATCCTAATTCGAATCCTAAACACAACCCCAATCATGCCTCAACCCTAACACTTCCTGTTTTACAAACCCTAACCTTTTTTATCTTAAAAATAATTTGATTAATAATAATTATAATGATATAATAAATGGTTAATACATTTAATTATTGATTATTTTAATTCATAAAAAAATAATTTAGATTAATTATAAGAAAAAATGTTCAAACTATTAGAAAATTTCTGAAGTTCTGAAATAAATAAAAATAAAAATAAAATAAAAATATTTTTTTGTGATAAAAAAATGTTAAATACGAAGAAAATTATAATGAAACATTTTTAAATGATAAAACAAGTCTAAAAAATGTAAGTAAAATAAATTTTATTTAAATATTAAAATAAAAATATTTTACAAATTAAAAATTGAAAAGATAAATAAAATAAATATAAAATATAATGATACATGTGGTTGATTTCTATTCTCAGTACACTGAAATTGTGAAAACACATCTGTGACAACAAGTCACTGTGTTTGCACCAAATAATATATATATATATTTTTTGCAAAACAGGGAGTTCCAGAGATACTAATAACTGATGATGGTTCCCATACACGACTACGACTGCACCCATATAACCATAGCCTCTCCTAAGCAACGGTGAGGCAGTGCAAAAAACAAAAACAAAAAATTGTACATTGCCACGGATACTATTTATGTTTTAGTGCAAGATTTGAATTGGCCCAAGCAGTTTTTATGTGCATGAAAGATATTTTAGACACTTACAGAAGTGTCTGATGACCAATTTTACAGTGGCTGGTAAATAAGGGCATGTGGCGGTTTGTTGTCTAAAAAGACAAAATACACCTTTAGTAACTCCAAAGCAGCTTGTTCAGTGACATGTTTCCAAAGTCTGCTCATGTGAACACATGAAGACCACCAGAAACATATTTAAATATCGAAAATGATCTTCATCGTACACAAAAACTGTCTGGGCCAGTGAAAAAACAGACAAAAACATATTTAAAAAATAGAAAGTGAACTATCCCTTTCAAGCGCATCTACGGATATTGATTATTTTAAAATAATCAATAGGACATCTTATCATTTAAATGTTGCCTTGTGGAGCTGAAAATTCATTCTTATATTTCAGTAAAGAAAGCAAATAAATAATTTGAAAGTTGGCTCTAGGGAAGTTTCTTAAAAAAAATTTTTTTTTAAAATAAATACAAGTACCTTTAATTAACCAGGTAGGTCAGTTGAGAACAAGGTCTCAGCATGGTATATTCCAGTATTATACAAGCAGACAACGAGACAAAAATAGAGAAAAATTACACAAAAGAGTGGTGACGATACAGTTGGCAATGCAACGGTTAAACTTTCAAATGAATTAATGTGTCACTGTTGTGGGTTGGGTGGTGGTGACGGCGGGGGGTCTATTTCCAAGAAAATACAATTCAGGTACATTCCGTTGGACTTCACATAGACATGTGTAATTGAGGCCAAACACCAATGCCTCAAACGAAATGGATGTTCTTCAAAATGTACTGTAACATTTGCGTCTACGCCTACCCTGACCACGCTGCTGCCTTCACTTTCTGGAGCATAGCCAGTATTCTGATTCTGATCTCTTTGGTTGCCAGAGAATACACAATGGGGTTCAGGCAGGACGGGATGCAAGATGCTAACGAAAAGTTCAGCATTCTGACTTCTGGAGTGAAGGTAAAAAGGAAAAGTTCAATGGCGATCACTGATGTGATCGGCACGTAGAAAATCGCCACTAGAAGGAGATGTTCTGAGCACGTTGCAAGTGCTTTGTATCTGCTTTCTACATTTTTCATTCGAAACACGGCTATCAAAATGCTGGCGTATGATATGACGATTAAAATAAGGGGCCCAAACACAATCATGATACTCAGAGAAGAGGCAGTAGCCCACTGCAAACTGTTATCATTGCAGGCGAGTGTGAACATGGCCCCGTACTCACAGAAAAAGTTGTATATAATGACAGAATCACAAAAAGACAGCCTTGTCATGATCATAGTCGAGAATATATTGACGCTTACACAAAACAACCAAACCATCGATGTAATAACGAGCATGCTAGTGACAGTGTTGATAGTATTATGCCTCAGTGGAAAACATATCGCAATTAACCTGTCATAGGCAAGTATACTGAGGGAAAATGACTCTAGTGATAGAAAACAGTAATAGAAAAAAATCTGTGCCATACATGCGCTGTAGGGTGTAAAGGTATATTTCGTGACAAACGACTTTATCGAAGTAGGAATAAAGGTAGAACTGCACACCAAGTCGACAACCGCTAAATTACCCACCCCAACGTACTTCGGAGCATGTAGGCGACGATCAATGAATATAATGGAAATGATGAATGAGTTGCACAAAATCGTTACCATATAAACGAAGCCGAGGAAAATTAAATAAAAATGAGCATTCTTTAAATATTTAAATCCAATAATGTAAAATCCCGGTGGTATTATGAGGGAATCGTTTGCAATCGAGATTCCCATTGTTCGTCTGCGGCGTTCAGGACCTCTGCGTTACTGCTTTTCCTCTGGGGCCCTGAGAGAGAAACGGATGAAACCGTACAACCACGTGACAGTTCGGCCAAATATTCCAAACCCGTTCCCTAATTTACATTACATTTAGACATTCATCTGACGCTCTTATCCATACTTACACAGATTACATTTTTTGCATACATTCTGTTTATAAAGCTGGGTATTTAAACACGACTAGTACCTTTTTCAATGCGGTCAGCGACCCTGTTTGGAATCGAACCCAAAGTCGCTGAGTTATAAGCCCAATTTTCGTATACTACACTGACAATCAAAAACACTCGTGCTGGATAATTGTATATACATTTTTTTGTCTTTTAATTGAAAGTAACAAACCAATGAGATGTATTACTCGCACCATCACTGACATTTATGAGCAGTGCATGTTGATTTGCTCTTGTGTTATATCAGCACATAGGCTACGCATGATCATGTAACAAACAAAATATAGCTTATGCTAAAAACCGTTTGGCTCCAAAATCATCCCATGGTACACCTACTATTATACCTGCGTCCATTCTAACTAAACGTCGACATTTGTCTTGATGTTAAAGCCGACCGTTTAATCTGATTATTGTTAGTTATTTAGGGAATACAGAACTAAAATATTTAGCTATTTTACTAGGTTTATAAAAAGGAAATATATTTCCTGAGAAACAGTGACAGAACCCCCCGTGTAATATAGCCCATTAGCTATAACGGCACATATGGAAGTCCGTTTCCGTCACAGACTAAAGTTGACTAAATTGCAACTTAATTTCTTGCAATTAAGAATTTATTTCTCTGAATTCTGACGTTTCGCAATTGCGATATAAGTGCTGTAAAAAGTTGGCTTAATTGCGACTTTTGTGGTTTGTGAAACCACGCCTAACATAGCCCTCTATAAATGTATAAATCTGTATCCTGATTAGCCTCGCCGCAGAGGTGACCGCTGCATGATTGGCTGCACTCTAACTGCAAAAAGCAATTGCGAGAAAAAAGTCGGAATTCCGAGAAAAAAAGACGCAATTGTGAGAAAAAACGTCAGAATTCTGAGATAAAAAAGACGCAATTGCGAGAAATAAAGTTAGAATTGCAAATATAGGCGCAGTTGGGAGAAATAAAGTCGCAATTAAGCCAACTTTTTTTTCCCGTGGCGGAAACGGGCTTCCATAAAATACAGCACGTATACAGTATTAAGACAACTACATGTAGTTTTGTTAAAAAACTAACCTCTTAAAAAAGAGAACCAAACCGTGGAGGCGATGTCACGCATGCGTCTTTGGGTACACCGACTCTTCCTCTTCCGATATTGCTCTTGAATTCTTTCCAAAATAGCGCCTGCAAAAAAATGTATAATAAAAACTTATGATATTATGTATTTAAACTGTCATTTGTTGTTGTTTTCTTTAACAAAAACTGTAAAATGATGTCCTTTTTCTGATATAATAACATTTCTATATATTTGTGTTTTATCATACAACACTGACAATCAAGCGAGACGTTTATCAGGAACTGTTGGTTCGTTTAGTTTGGACTACTTTATAGGCTACTTTTAGAGCTTGAGCGGCTAAACCACTTTGCAACTTTTCTGCTTAAGTTTTAACCCATATTTAACATAAAATTAAAATGTAATATTTACTCATATAAGTAATATTACTGCAAGATAATTGTTGAAAACGGATCAATTTTATCAAATCAACAGATTCAGAAATTTGTTTTTTAATTGAAAGGAAAAAAACAATGAGATTTATTACTCGCACCATCACTGACATTTATGAGCAGTGCATGTTGATTTGCTCTTGTGTTATATCAGCACATAGGCTACGCATGATCATGGAACAAGCTAAATATAGCCTATGCTAAAAACCGTTTGGCTCCTAAATCATGCCATGGTGCACCTAGTATTATTCCTGCGTCCATTATAACTAAACGTCGTCATTAGTCTTGGTGTTAAAGCCGACCGTTTAATCTACTTATTGTTAGTTATTTAGGAATACAGAACTAAAATATTTAGCTATTTTACTAGGTTTATAAAAAGGAAATATCTTTCCTGAGAAACAGTCACAGAACTCCCCGTGTAAAATAGCCTATTAGTTATAACGGCACATAGGCTACATATAGAAGGCCGTTTCCGTCACAGAAAAAAGTTGACTAAATTGCTACTTAATTTCTCGCAATTAAGAATTGATTTCTCTGAATTCTGACGTTTCGCAATTGCGATATAAGTGCTGTAAAAAAGTTGGCTTAATTGCGACTTTTGTGGTTTGTGCCGAACATAGCCCTCTATAAATGTATACATTTGTATCCTGTAAATTCTCCTGATTAACCTCGCCTACTGCAGAGGTGACCGCTGCATGATTGGCTGCATTCTAATTGAAAAAAGCAATTGCGAAAATAAAGTCAGAATTCAGAGAAAAAAAGACGCAATTGTAAGAAAAACGTCAGAATTCTGAAATAAAAAAAGACGCAATTGCCAGAAATAAAGTCAGAATTACGAATATAGTCGCAGTTGGAAAAAATAAAGTCGCAATTAAGCCAACTTTTTTTTCGTGGCGGAAACGGGATTCCATGAAATACAGCACTTATACAGTATTAAGACAACTACATGTAGTTTTGTTAAAAAACGAACCTCTTAAACAAGAGAACCAAACCGTGGAGACGATGTCACGCATGCGTCTTTGGGTATACCGACTCTTCCTCTTCCGATATTGCTCTTGAATTGTTTCTAAAATAGCGCCTGCAAAAAAAAAAATAATAATAATACAAATTACAATATTATGTATTTAAACTGTCATTTATGTTTTTTTTGTTTTTTTACAAAAACTAAATGATGTCCTTTTTCAGTAGTAGGCTACTCTTTGTTTGTGGTTTCACAAACCGTTAGATTGTTGTGTTATTGGAATTGAATCGCATGATATTAAACTAAGTATTTGGTCCGTGGAGATAATTCTGTCTAAGAATCAGCTTTGGTGGAGAGTGGAGACGAAACAAAACGTATATGAAGCAAACGTGGCCTCGTGCATACACCAATAGCTTCAAACTTCAGGCTGATATTTCCACATCGGTGAATGCACCAGAAATATTTGATAGCCGGGATAATTACTGACCTAGAAACTGTCCGTCATAAGTTGCGCCTGATGGAGGGGAAAGGAGTGGATTTACGTGCGCGGAATCGTCTGAGACTACGCCTATATAACAGTCGTTACCCAAATTATGTGCGGCATGCACTGTGTGAATAATTATGTGTGGCATAACTGAATGCACTGGCCTCTCAAGGTGGCCCACCAACGTTAAATTCTAGGATTTTCAGTATACTTGGACCTATAGGGTTACACACTCGCCATCCTCATCCAAAGAGTTCCGAAGCAATTTTTGCATCGCTATAACGTGGGTATTTTCAGTTCCATGATCATGCAGTAGTAGGCTAGTCTGTCTAAGAATCAGCTTTGGTGGAGACGAAACAAAACGTATGAAGCAGAGGTGGCCTCTGAATCGCATGATGTTAAACTAAGCCTTCGGACCTTGGAGATAATTCTGTCTAATTATCAGCTCTGGTGGAGACGAAACGAGACAGATGTAGCAGAGGTTTCCTCTTTCATACAACAATAGCTTCAAACTTCAGGCCGACAACATGGTTATCGGGTGATGCAACAGAAATGTTGTATGGCCAGGATAATTACTTACCGAAATAATGTCCGTCCGGTGTTGCGCCTGATGGACGGGGAAGGAGTCGATTCAGGTGCGCGGAATAGTCTGAGATTCCGCCTGTAACAGCCGTGGCCAAATTGTGTGCAGTATGTTGATGGGTAGGCTATGACAAACGAAAACCACATACAATAGCCTATGTATCAGCGGGTGTGTTGATGGCTTCTCCCGAAAAATTATCTGGCTAGAAGAATACAAACCCAATGACCCGGAGGTAATCGCAGACTGCTTCTAACTGCTTTCACGAACAATAACAGATGTCCACAAACAAAGAGTAGCCTACTCCTGAAAAAGGACATCATTTAGTTTTTGTAAAAAAATTAATTAATAAATAAATGACAGTTTAAATACATAATATTGTAATTTGTATTATTATTATTAGTATTATTATGTATTTATTTTTTTGCAGGCGCTATCATTTTGGAAACAATTCAAGAGCAATATCGGAAGAGGAAGAGTCGGTGTACCCAAAGACGCATGCGTGACATCGTCTCCACGGTTTGATTCTCTTTTTTAAGAGGTTAGTTTTTTAACAAAACTACATGTAGTTGTCTTAATACTGTATACGTGCTGTATTTTATGGAAGCCCGTTTCCGCCACGGGAAAAAAAAATTGGCTTAATTACGACTTTTGTGGTTTGTGAAACCACGCCGAACATAGCCCTCTATAAATGTATAAATCTGTATCCTGTAAATTCTCCTGATTAATCTTGCATACTGCAGAGGTTACCGCTGCGTGATTGGTTGCACTCTAATTGCAAAAAGCAATTGCGAGAAAAACGTCAGAATTCTGAGATAAAAAAGACGCAATTGCGAGAAATAAAGTTAGAATTGCAAATATAGGCGCAGTTGGGAAAAATAAAGTCGCAATTAAGCCAACGTTTTTCCGTGGCGGAAACGGGCTTCCATAAAATACAGCACTTATACAGTATTAAGACAACTACATGTAGTTTTGTTAAAAAACTAATCTCTTAAAAAAGAACCAAACCTTGGAGGCGATGTCACGCATGCGTCTTTGGGTACACCGACCCTTCCTCTTCCGATGTTGCATTTGAATTGTTTCCAAAAAGATTGCGCCTGCAAAAAAATAAATAATAATAATACACACTTATGATATTATGTATGTAAACTGTCATTTATGGGGTTTTTTTAAACTAAAATTGTAAAATTATGTCCTTTTTTTGATATAGTAACATTTCTATATATTTGTGTTTTATCATGCCTTTTCACTTTTAAAGAAATATTTTATGAAAAAATAAAATAAAAGCAATTATAGATTTAAAAAAAAATAAAAAATACTTACACTTCAAGCAAACCACGGACCATCATGGTAAATATTTTACTTCAATCCCACATATATTTAAGCCTACACTTAGCTGTGTTGACCACCTTCTATGGGATCATATTTTAGGCTCTGCTCTTATCGTTTCAGGTATCAATATACCAGCTGTGGCAATTCCACGTGCACGTCGCAGATACTCGCGTGGAAACATTCACACTCAGCCCTGGCGTCTGAATGAACTGCGGTGGGAAAAAACGGACCGATTAAAGACAGAGTAGAATTATCGCAGCAGGAAAACGCTACTCACCCGTTCTCCTCAGCAATGGCCACTGTCGAAACCCCTTAGGCTAATGGGCTTTTCTACTCAAACTGCAGAATATATCTCCTGGTGTGTGGGGAATTCGTGTTCTTTGGAATCCTTCTGGGACATCAATTAAAATCTGCAACTTCCACCCCTTTCCTGTTGAATGTGTAATCCCATTGGTACAGTTTGTGTGTCTGCAGGCCAGAGACTTCGAGAGGGCAGAATCACTCTCAATGTTTTTTTTTAGTCCCCCCAATCAGAAGCATTGGATTGCGTAATAATCGAATAATAACCTGACCGGTCACCGTCGAGAATCAGTTGTCGATCACTTTCTAACCTGGCGAATTGTTTTACACAGGAGGAGTGTTTAGTCATATTGCTGTGTTATAATTGGGATTTTAAAACTCTCATTCTGATCTAATTAATCTTTTGTTACCAACATTTTGTATGCATTTTCTATTCTCTAATATCAGGATTTTTCAGGATATGGTATTACTATATGTCTCGGTAGATTGGAACCGGAAAAAATGCGTAGAATTTGAGTACTTATTTAATTTGTATGCAGGCAATTTCTTACAAATATTGCCATAAGTATCATCAAGACAAATATTATTTATGAGCAAATGTCATTCGGTGTATTCAATAAAATGTATTGGTGTAAACTTTGGACCCTTTAACATCACAGGCAATGATAATTGTAATATGAAAAAAACAGAATACTTATTTTAATGTGGAAATAGCTAATAAATTAAGAAAGTGTCGTGTAAAGTGCACCTTTAGCAAAAAATATATTCCTGTCAAACTTATCAGACCACATTCGTGCTTGAAACTCAAGAGTAGAGACTGAGATGTACAGCAGTGTTTTTCGCTACGACTGTAACTACTGGGATAAAAAAGGACAACTTTGCTTCAGGTGTGTCACGAGTACAAAATATCTGAAGGAAAAGAACACAGTCTTGTTCTCTTCAGAACAGTATTTCTTTATTCATAAAGATAAATATCAGGTTCTTCTGGGTTGTTGTCCGTTTGTGACTCATCTGCCTGGGAGTAAAAAAAGAAGAACAAATTACATGCATATACATATTGATTATGTAATTATAAGTCCTTTAAAGAATGAGTGAAGACATGATTCTCAAAACAATAATAATGTGATTAAGATTTGTAGACAATTATAATGACAGCCATCTCATTGGAATGTTGTTTTGATAAGTAAAAACAAAATACACATCTGCGAAAACTAAGAACATTTTTTAATTGCGTGATATTTTAGAAATGTAATGATCAGCGTGAACACTTCTGCACTTCTGGGCGTGGTGCCAGCTTCTGGGGATGCTGGGGATTCTGTGTGTGTTGTTGGGTGTACAGGGTATATACATCTTCTTAGATGTGAAGTAAATTTATATTTTTGCAGAACAGTAACTTGTTACAATTTGTAGCAGTGAGAGTGGGTTCCTGTATGTGCAGTGGTACACATTTGTTCTCTTTAGGACACATATGGAAAAATGTTAACATTTTACTTGCCACTAATGGAAAGTTTTCTGAAATGTAATTTGATCTTTTTATGGAAAAAACAAATGTAATTTTTAAGTGTACTACACTTTATTAATTTGTGAACAAAGTTAACATAATGCATTGATTGACACACCTGCCTAGCCTGAGTCACTGTATTGTCTTAAACTGTGATTTTACAATAACCTTGTGGCTTTTTGTTATATTGTCATATTGAGTTGCAGACGGTGGCTTTAATTGAAACTTTACATATCAAAAATAACAGCACAGCCCTGCTTTATCACCGTTAATGCCATTTCAGATTGAAGGCGTATAAGTGGCGCAACAATTGCAGCGCTGCACTGGATTATTATGCAGAATTTATCAATACCAATGCCACAATTCACATTATAGCAGCAAAGTCATATAATGAGCGGCTTAGCACGACACCTGAAATGTTTTAGAATGGAAAGCATTTCAGCATTCCATTTTGTGTCCAATTATATTTTTTGTTGTTGTTGCTACAGCATGGACAAAGCTAACTGTAACTCTTGTAGTGATCCATCCACATCTACTCCATATCTGGCAACAGAGTGATGGTTTGGGGCTCGTTCGATAGCTCAGACCCTTGATGACTTACAGCCATTTAGCCAGTCATGTGTTCCATGCTGTACCAGTGTAATTTACAGCTGAATCTTGTCTCACCCCCCAATTCCCATAGAGATCCATTCAAATGCAGAGAGCTTATAGTATCGCTTGTAACAGTACCTGGAAATAAGATATCGAGAGTCTTTTGAAAATAAAGTTTAGTGCGCTCTTTCGCTCTTTATTTCAGAGCAGAGGTTTTGGTTTCATTGTTTTTCACTCAAACCTACGAGTGCTCTCACCCTCAGTTTTAGGGGTGTTTTGTTTTCCTCCTTCTTTTCTTTTTGTTCACTCCACAACGGGAGTTAGATAAGCGTGACTGCTTATTTCTTTTGTTTTGCTCGGATATCGAGTTCCTCGTTTTTTATCGCGAGGTTATTTGTGTTCTCCTTATTTTCCTGTCCACTACGGATTTTTGTCCGTTTTAGTGGTGTTCAATTGAACACCTTAAGATTCCTTATCTGTCGCATCTGGACCTCCAATATTTCCTCTGTCTCTCTGGCATAGAGATCCCCAACATATCGAGAGTTTTTTTATGTTGATTGGTCACAGACTTCAGGAAGTAACAGCATGCAAAGGATATGCGACCAAATATTAAATATGATACTTTAAAAATATGTTAAAGCAAAGGGTATGAATACTTATGTAAATGAAAGATTTCAGTTTTTGATTTTTAATACATTTGCAAAAATGTCTAAAAACATGTTTTCACTTTTTCATTATGGGCTATTTTGTGTAGAATTTTGAGACAAAAAATTAACTCAATCTATTGTAGAATATGTCTGTAATGTAATAAAACGTGGAGAAGGTGAAAAGGGTGTTCAGACTTTCCGGCTTGACTGTATAACAAAGACATATTTGCAATGGATCCTATTCTTTATAGTTATGTCAGAGACTCATGACACTGATAATTATGTGTTCTCGCTAGCTAGCGATAGGCTATATCTATCTTTGTCGCAAGCTACGGATCATGATTTATTGTTTATTTATTTGGATCCCCATTAGCTGCCACTAACGTAGCAGCTACTCTTCCTGGGGTCCACACACAACAAAACATAACAAGACATATAAAACATGTAACAAGTCTCAATAAAAACATATTCAAAACAAGTAAAAGTCAAGTAAAAAACAAAAAAATCACAGACTCATCAAATTGCATTCCATCGTGGTTGTTCAGGTTGGTTAATAAACATTAGGGTTATTGTTAATGTGTTTTTTTAGTAGTTTTTTTAATTTTATTTTTTTAATTGCCTTGCTGGGCGCTTCAATAACTGGGTGCAGTTCTCTTTGCTCAGTCACTGCTCTTTGGCCTCACAATTAGGCGGTTGTAGTTCCATGGTAGCATAATCTCCTCTTGCCCTTGCCTCCTTCATTGCGGATAATAGCTAAGCTCTTCTCTTCCTCACTCATTCATAAAAGTCCTCAGTGATGTAAACTCAGGTGTTCTTCAGGTTAGATCTTGCCCTGGCCAGGATTAGCTGTTTGTCCTTAAAACGCAACAGCTTGATCACCACTGATCTCGGCCTTTCACTGTCGCCTCTGAACTTTCCATTCCTGTGAGCTCTCTCAATTTCCACTGAGGCATCCAGCTTAAGTTTTGTGGTGAACAGTTCTTGTACTTTGGACTCAAAGTACAGGTTTCAGCCCAGGTTTCATCCGCTTTATCTGGTCCAAGTCCATTAATCATCTACTCTATATCTGGCCGCAGAGTGATGGTTTGGGGCTTGTTTGCTACCTTAGACCCTTGATGACGTACAGCCATTTCGCCAGTCGTGTGTTCCATATTTTACCAGCGTAATTTACAGCTGAATCTAGTCTCACCCCCCAATTCTCATAGAGATTAGTTCAAATGCAGAGAGGTTATAGTAGCGCTTGTAACAGTACCGGAAAATAAGATATCTGTCATGGATCATGCCTTTCTTTCCTTATCTCTGCATTTTGTATTCCTTTTTTCTTTTACCGGTAATCTCTCGGATTTTTCTGTGTTCCTCTACGGGTTTTGCTTTTGTCTCGGTAATTCGGGAGTTCACCTGTCCTGCATTTCCGCTCACTACTTATACCCCGCTTCCTCTCGTCGCTTCCATGTTATTTCACATAACATTCTAGCCGGGAAAAGGTATAGGAAGTTGTGCTTCTATCGACCGCTTTGCTTCTCAACGCGGGACTTGTTAGCAGTACAATTTAGAAAATAAAGTTTAGTGCGCTCTTTCACTCTTTATTTCAGAGCAGAGGTTTTGGTTTCATTGTTTTCCACTCAAATCTACGAGTGCTCTCACCCTAAGTTTTAGGGGTGTTTTGTTTTCCTCTTTCTTTTCTTTTTGTTCACTCACTTCAAGCGTTACTGCTTATTTCTTTTGTTTTGCTCGGATATCGAGTTCCTCGTTTTTTATCGCGAGGTTATTTGTGTTATCCTTATTTTCCTGTCCACTACGAATTTTTGTCCGTTTTAGTGGTGTTCAATTGAACACTTTAAGATTCCTTATCTGTCGCATCTGGACCTCCAATATTTCCTCTGTGTCTCTGGCATAGAGATCCCCAACATATCGAGAGTTTTTTTTATGTTGATTGGTCACAGTCTTCAGGAAGTAACAGCATGCAAAGAATATGCGACCAAATATTAAATATGATACTTTAAAAATATGTTAAAGCAAAGGGTATGAATACTTATGTAAATGAGAGATTTCAGTTTTCGATTTTTAATACATTTGCAAAAATTTCTAAAAACATTTTGTGTAGAATTTTGAGACAAAAAATGAACTCAATCTATTGTAGAATATGTCTGTAATGTAATAAAACGTGGAGAAGGTGAAAGGGGTGTGCTTACTTTCCGGCTTTACTCTATAATCCCACTTGGTAGGCTATGTAAAATCCATCGGCGAGGTCACCGAGTTTCTGATTCCGATCACGAACCGGGGGCTGCATTCCGATTGTGTGCATGGCCACTAGGATGCGCAAACAGGCAGTTTCCACCTCTCTCTATCCCTCCCTCCCTCCCTCTCTCTCTCGTCCCTCCCTCCCTCCCTCTCACCCCTCATCCCTCCCTCCCTCTCACCCCTCCCCCCCTCCCTCTCACCCCTCCCCCCCCCCTCTCACCCCTCCCCACCTCCCTCTCTCTCTCCCCTCCCCACCCCACCCCCTCCCTCCCTTTCTCTCTCTCTCTTTCACCCTCCCTCCCTCTCTCTCACCCCTCCCCTCTTTTCCTTTTTTTCCAAGTAATAAAAAAACATGGGAAAAATATTGCTGTTTTCTCATAATTTATGCATGAAAGGGTTAAATAGCCTCCTTAAAAAAAAGAAAAACAATGAGCCTCATGCAAGAAATGCTCGTATTCACAAATCTGTGCATATGTGGCAGGAAAGAACGGTTTAATAATAACCCGACCAGTCATCGTCTAGAATCAGTTGTCGATCACTTTCTAACCCCTCTCATTGTTTTAGTCTACAGGGAGGGTTTAGTCGCGTATTGTGTCATCGCTCGGTTTCTCCTGTAAAGCCACTCTGCGATTGTTAGTCACAACTTGGGAAAATACCCAAATCTGGGTAATACCAAATGTGTCGTTACATCTAATTGACAAATTCATCCTTTAGTTATAGAAACGATAGTGTGTGATAGGCAGACAGAAACATGAGTGATATTATTTAAGTTAATTTGATTGAAAATGACTAGACTCGGTAGGGCCAGGCTAATGTTACTCAGAATGTTTTCATAAACAGTTGTAAAACATAGCTAGATAAAACTAGATCCTAGAGCCATAATTTACAGTTACATAAAAAGCTTGTTCGGAATAAAAAAGAAAGTCTTCATGTTCACTGCTGTATTTCCTTCAGTTTGCTTTATGCATCTTTTCAGTGTCAGACACTGGAGCCGTTTTCTTACTGGTAGATGGACCAGCCTCTGAATCTTTCCCTTTGAGAGACCATGTTTGTAACCACTTGTCCATGATACATTCCTTTGAATAAATTCAAAAGGAGAAATGTTTTAACACTGACGGTTTAGCTTGCATACAGCTAAAATGGTGGTCACACTCACATCGATCAAACAATTCTCCAGCTGCCGTAGAGACCAATCAGAGTTCTCCCTAAATTTGATGTCTTATCTGATGTCTTATTCTTTGCAAAAATTATTTAAATATGCTATTTTTAAATTGTTATTTAATTTGGGGTAATAAACCTATTTTTTGGCGATTCCCCCCCCCCCCTACCACTGCGGCCCACATGTTGAAAACCTCTGGTATGTAGTACTAATTAACAGCTTAGATTCAGGTTTTGTACGAATTAACTAACTCACTAATCTAATCTTAACTTCTATCTGCAGCTGTTTCTCTTTCTACCTGTTCGATCGCTTTTCTCTTTAACTACAGCTGACTCTTGTTTCCTCTTTCCCTTCTCTAATTGTATGTACTTGTCTTTTACTACCCAGTTCATGTTCAAGTTTATGTGCTATGTGTGAGTCCGGTCTGCGTATTACGTGTTACTTTGTAAGTCAATCTTCAGCTTCCCTCATTGTTTAATGACGCTCACCTGTTTGTCATTTCCCTTCTCCGTTTTCCCACACCTGATCCCCATCATATCTCATCTCTCCCTGTGTATTTAAACCCTGCGTTTCAAGGCCGTTACACATCGGGGACGTAACGAATAAGCAAGGCGAAAATGCGAAAATTTCGTCGGCAAATATTTCGCGGAAAAACCTGACACACCTGCAACGATGCGAAAAAACGAAAAGCTCACGTTCTTTTTCGCGGTTGAAAATCCCTGCGAATACAAATGGATTACTCTTTGTCGAGCGATGACGACCTGGTTATCCGTTCTCGTTCGTGATGTCATTCATTAAACACAACAACATTCAATAAAATAAAAAATTCGGTCCATCACGGAACGAAAGTGTTTTATTTATTTTTTGCCTCTACCAGAACGTTAAAAACAGCATGCTTAAATTACATTGCCAAAATATTGAACCGGGCTTATGTGTCCGTTTTTACTTATGTAAAGTTTGTTTTGTCTACAACATGCTCTCCTTCTCTTCCCTCCTTTTACGGACATACGTGTCCCTGAGATTTTTCCACTGCCTCTTGATCTCTTCCACTAATATGAAGGGTTAACCACAATATAACAATACATGACGTCATTTCAGCAAACATCTTTAAAATAAATTTGTCGTAGTCTATAGCTAGTACAGTGTAGCAACTCATGAAGTCTGAAGAGTTCTCCAAAACGATCGCTACAGGCAGACCTCATCTGTTTTCCTGGTTATTTATATAACTTGGCTATCAGTAATCAGGAAATCCACACAGGAGTCAGAATAAGATTTTTGGGGAACTTTATAGACTTTATTTACCACGCACACAAACAACCGTGTGACAGCTAAAACATTTCATATACGCTACTCTACTCTACCATGCCCTTCTACTCCTCCCCCCTTCTCTCCCTCCACCACAGTGGCTGCCCCTGGCCAGACCCGGTAGCTAGCCTACGTGTCGTCTTTCTCCATCTGTTAGCCTATAGCCCACAATTACTACGGCAAATATCCACGAAACAATATCACATATAGCGGTTAGCTAGCTTTCATCCTTTGTTTTCACCAAGGCAAACGACACAGCGTAGCCTACATGAACTTGCCTAAAGTCCAAAAATAAATAGGCCTACGTATCGTGTAGCTATGTTTGTGTGTAATTGCCACTAGTTTGTTATCTTCTTCACATGAACTGCTATCAACGTTAACGTTAGCTGGCTAAAATAGCTCACATATAACATATAAAATCAGTTGGTCCGCCATATTGGATGTTGTAGTTTGTTGTGGCAGTGTGGTGATGTCAGCAATGGAAACTTGTTATGATTGGACAGATAAATAGTTTCGCAAAAAACGAACAAAAAGCGAATAAATTACATGCCGCTTTTTCGCAAAGGACATTTCGCGTTTGATGTGCAAGATTTTATGAACAATACAGGAGTTCGTTTTTTTTTTTTCAACGTGCGATTTATTCATGCGAGTAAATCACAGGCAGTGTGTCACGGCCTTCAGTCTGTGTCTTTTCAGAGCATTGATTGTATTTCCTGAGCCTGTGATTAGTAAAGCCAGTGATTTATTGAGTGATTGAGATTGAGACACCCTTCCGTTTTCCGACTCCGAGTTTTGCCTTTCGATTCTGTTTGTTTGCCTTTGTTGTTTTTCTGGTTTTGACCTTTTTGATTGTTTTGTGACTTTGGTTCTACCTGCCGATTTTCGTACCTCTGCCTGTGATTTCTCGGTTTCTGATTTTTGGACTGTGACTATTTTCCTGCTTTTTGATTTGATTTGGCACTGTCTCTGCATCTGATTACCTGGCTTCTGATCTGGACTGAAATAAATGATCCTTTTGCTACTACCTGGTCTGCGTTTGGGTCCCTGAGAACGATACCTCACACCTGACTATGATTCCATGGTTCTCTGACTCTGCCTGACTTGATGATCAGGATAACTTTAGTTCTGACTTTTTAAAAGTCATGAGAGAAACACACAGACACACACATGTGCAGGTGTGTGTAAAGCCAGTTTAAATGCAGTGTAGTTTAGAACCATATCAATTCAGATAAACTGCTTGTGTGCTTTAATTTTCATTTATACTGAAATTAATGTAAATGCATTTATAATATAATGTTGACAACATTATAATGAATGCATTGATGTTACAAAAAAATGTATGTGTGTGTGTGTGTGTGTGTGTGTGTGTGTGTGTGTGTGTGTGTGTGTGTGTGTGTGAGAGAGAGAGAGAGAGCGGGCAAGAGATCATTTTTTGTGAAAAATAAATGTATTGCATTTGGCTGCATCTTCCTCAAGGGACTTAAATCTCTTGTCTCTCAGCTTTTCAGTTCCACTTTTCCATTTTTTCCATTTTTGTCCATCCTGGCAAAGCTAGTAATGTAAATGTGACTTTCCTTCGACCAGCAGAGGGTGATGGGAAATTGGTGGTTCAGGTAGGGTGGAGTGGACCAAAGTATTTGACTGGTCTGGAGAGGGAGGCCGACAGATGTGAATGATTTTTTCGGGAGACAAATGTGAAAAATGTGACCTCTCCTCCAACCAACATTGGGCCGGCAGTCCGCTACTCACCGCTACACAGAGCACTTGGGTTTTAGCAGGTTTTTTTTTTCCTGTTTTTGTGGAGGGGAGGGGGAATGTGTTCCTAAAAAGGCAATAGCTCACTTGCAACTCCTTCAGAATGCTGCTGCTAGGGTCTTAACTAAAACCAGGAAGAGAGCACACATTACTCCCATTTTAAAGTCACTGCACTGGTTACCTGTACATTTTAGAATTGATTTAAAGATTATTTTATTAGTTTTTAAATCAGTCCATGGACTTGCACTGGGTTATATTTCTGACTTACTTCCTGATTATGTTCCAAGCAGAGCCCTCAGATCCTCTGACTCACTTATTTTTATAATTCCTTAATCACAGACTAAAACATATAGTGAGGCTGCTTTCAGCTCATATGGTCCCCGCCTCTGGAATAATCTCCCACCCGCTTTAAGGGCAGCTGAAAAGGTAGACATTTTTAAACAAGTCAAGTCAAGACACCTTTTTAGCCTCGCTTTTACCTCTGGACATTAATGGACAATTTGTATTTTTTAAAAATTTTATGTATGTATTGCTTGCTTAATTTATTTATTTAGTTTTTATAGTTTTTATTTATTTTTAATGTTTTAATAGACTTACAGTATATTGATTATTGATTTCATTATTGATTGACTTTTAATAATATAAAGCACATTGCATTGCATTCAATTGTACAAAATGAGCTATATAAATAAAGATTGATTGATTGGTGTGTGGCTCGGCTAGTTCACTAGTAGGGGATATCTGGGTGAATTGTGATGGTTTTAACACGAGGTAGATTTTACGCAATGTTTTCGCCCAATCAGAAACAAGCTAGGATGGAGCTAATCTTCATCTTGCAACTTCATACACAAACACACCTGGTTTCGTGTCAATTAGTGTCCTTTCACCAAACTTAAGGAAAATTTAAATTTAAGGAAGAAATTTTTAAGCTACTGTCATGTGTTAGCTGTGAACTAATCATAACATATATAATTTTAAACTACAATATGTGGATTATCAGTAGATATTAGTATTGACTGTCTTAAGTTGTTGGCTCAAGCTAGTACAACCCGGCAAAGCAAAAGTGAGCAGGCCGGGTAGATTGTGACACGTAGTGGGAGTACGTTGTTACACTTGTTTAATATGTTTGTTGTAGCTGTAGTCAGCCAACTAACACACATACAACTTAAAACCATATAGTTACTGTAAGTACCTGCCAGAAAAAGTCAATTGGATTGTAGTATTTTCTATTTTTATTGCTTTTACTAAGCATACTGACGGAGTTGCGAAGATCAGCCAAACCCGAAAGCAGCTGGACTGGATGAAAAAACATCCGAGTGTTCGCCAGAAATAGGAAATCAACTCTAATGTAAATTGAAAATAACAACAGGTTTGATTTTAAAATAACCACATATGTACCTCTACAGTTCGAGGAAACATTAATCTGAATACATACAAATCGTTTGAAAACAGAAACATTTACTTTTTTCTTTTTTTTAATTTATAAAGATTTTAACAACCTACTCCACCGATTGTCACAACCTACTCCGTCGGCACGACGTCACTGTCCTAACACTTTTGGAGTGCACTGTAGATGCTCTTATCACTGCTGTCTAAGTGGCCCACCCCCATGCACAGACTGGTGGTGCTCTGTTTTCACCCCCCTGACACCATTTTAACTTTCTCCGCAGGTGTCTTTGCTTTCACACCCCCAGCACAGGAAGTCCCCCCCCCCCCCCCCCCGACTTGGAGTCATCGCCGCCTTGGCTGAAGTACGTGCTGCTTCCTGTCCGTCTGCTCTGCCTATGCAAACTGCCTGAAAGGCACTGTTCGCTCGCCCATCATTGAGAAATGCTTCGGGATCCTCTGCACGGGCCATGCGGACCTGCTGCCCCAGGTGTGTTGGACGCAGACGTCTGAGGAAGGCATTGAGCGCTAACCTGTCCTTGACCGTGCCGTTAAGGTGAGGGTTGGCCTGTTACATTAGCCACACCAGCAAGCAGAGATTTGTGTCACACCCATATTTCCAACTACACAGGTATGCATTCGCCAATGTGCGGTGTTTAAGAGAGGTGCATTTTCCCTGTCAAAACATGAGGGTCAGACTAATATCTGGAAAACAATGCCATCACGTAGACTGATAAACATGCATTTACAATGCAATGGCAACATTACTGAGCAATTCCAACAGATGGCCAAACCATACATTTTTACACCATACCTGCTTAGCTAGCTCAGGTGTTCATTATCATCCATTTCAACATCTGCAATCACAAGCTGATATTGTTTTAGCTAGCTATAGCACACACACAATTACCTGCAGATGTCTAATTGAGCTTGTGCTAGCTAGTTACCCAACTGCCACTTACGAGCCACAACAATGCGCAAGGGAACGTTTACAGCTCATTTGAAAAAGGAACATTAGACACGCGTTCTCCAATGTTGACATTCCCTTGAGATTTTTTTTTTAACTCTGCCTGTGGCTAACGCATCTGAGGAGCGTTACTGTCACTGATAAAGAACAAATTAGATTTCCACCATGGGACAAGAATGACTGAGCAATCTAACTCATAGTTGTAAAAGTCCTTAAAAAGCGACTCGTCAAGCTCCCTGGATTTCAATTATATCTGGACTTCCCAGCTTGAAAATAAAGAAGAGCTTCTAAATCGGTAGGCTAGCCCTCTCTTCATTAAAGCCTTGACCTACTTGGAATGCAATGAGTTGCAACTGTGAGCTAGACACTAAAAATTTTTTTTTTTTTAAATAATAAAAAAAAGTCAGTGGATTTTACAGTAAATGTAAAATATTGACGGTACAAAATTGTAAACACCTGGAATGTAAAATAGGCTAATTGTATTTGTTAAGGTGAAACACCATTATATAATTAGACCTGCCACCATATGCTTAACATATTGTTACTGTTATTTATACGGTAAAGTTCTGCTAATCCAGTTGGAGGGGGGGGGGGGGGGGGGCTAAAGTTTTTAGTAGCACCAAATCGTCTTAATGCAGCCTTGAGTGGGGGGTTTGTGGAGAGTTCCCCTCATTAGTGGGGCTATAGCCAGTGGCTCCGGGAGCACTATCCTTACTAGCAGCCTGGCCCCAGCCGGGAGGGATCATTAGTTATTCCCACTCAACAGAAGCTAGCATACGGTTCCTGCAATCCCCAGCGTTGACACCGCAGGCTAATTACCCAATTATTATTTTCTCAATTAATACTTGGATCCACCTGGACACTGAAATTAACATCTAATCCCCGAGCTGCTGTACATCCGACTAGTGAGGCTATCAATATGCCCAGTGTGTGACCTGTTTACGGTGTTACCCCAAAACCACGCAGGAGACCAATATAGTGATTTACTAGTCAGCGTATAAGCAATCCACTTACCTTGGATGCATTGAAAAAGGGAAAACAGTATATTATGACATAATATGACAGTTGCCAATAACCAAGAATACGATGTTAATAGGTAAACATTTTATTTCAAGACAATTAAAGAATGCTATTCTTTACAAAGAGAAAACACATACAAACTAACAGACTAAGACAAAGAGAATATTGATATATGCCCAATATTATCGTACGAGAGGACTATGGTACCAGGAGAACTGTTAAAAATATTCTCTCCACCAAGAAGAGAGAAACTACATAGCCTACTCCCCCCATAATCTAGTGATAGTAATAAGATGCTTTGTATGGTGTGTGACCTTATAATTTTACCTATCATTTCTCTCGATACCTTTATTTGGAAGTCCAAGGTGGTGGCCATTCAGTGATCCAGACACTTACTTGCAATATAGCAAGATAAACATGGGGATTTTATTTTTCATGGCATGCATGCATAGCTGTTTCTTACATAATTTGGCTTAAGTGGGTAAATAATCCCTCTAAACATGAGCAGCACCTAACAGCTTGTTAAAATTCTGGGACTGCAATTGTGGTCGGAATAAAAACTAGTATACACAGAGGGACATAAGCCTATTCAGGAACCACCCAAAGATTAGAGCCAAATACTGGATGAAGCACACTCGTTTCAACACAGAGTTAGAAAAAGGAAAATTGCTTTATTATTATTGATTGGGGGGGGGGGGGTCTTATTCAATATTATTGAATGATACATACAGAAAAGGCCTGGGAATTTCACCCGACAGTCCTGGGCAGACAGACAGGTTTATGCGCACACTGCGCAAGAAGGTGTGTGATTTCTGGTTTCAAAAGATGAGTGTGGTTTCAGAAAGGCCACTGCTCTCCATACGTCCCATCAGCAATTACAATCCAGGTCTCTCGCAGTGCTCCTGGCTCTGCCTCTCAACAGAGTCCCAACAGAGCAGAGCAGCTATTAATCCTTGTTCTCACATTTGCCAAGCTCCTAAACACAACCCCAATCTTGCATCAACCCTAACACTTCCTGTTTTACAAACCCTAACTCTTTTTTATATAAAAAATAATTTGATTAATAATAATTATAATAATATAATAAATGTTAATACATTTAATAATTGGTTATTTTAATTCATAAAAAAATAATTTTAATAAATAATAAGAAAAAATGTTACAACTATTTAAAAACTGAAATAAATCTAAAAAAAATTAAATAATCAATTTTTTTTTTACATGATAAAAAATGTTAAATACTAAGAAAATTATAATGAAACATTTTTAAATGATAAAACAAGTCTAAAAAATGTAAGTAAAATTTAATTTAATTTAAATATAAACAGAAAAATATTTTACAAATTAAAAATTTAAAATGTAAAAGATAAAGATAAATAAAATAAATATAAAATATAATGATAAATACTTGTGGTTGATTGCTATTCTCGGTACACTGAAATAGTGAAAACACATCTGTGACAACAAGTCACTGTGTTTGCACCAAATAATATATATATATTTTTTTTTTTTGTGCAAAACAGGGAGTTCCAGAGATACTAATAACTGATAATGCTCCCCATATACGACTACGACTGCACCCATATAACCATAGCCTCTACTAAGCAACAGTGAGGCAGTGCAAAAAACAAAAACAAAAAATTGTACATTGCCACGGATACTATTTATGTTTTAGTGCAAGATTTGAATTGGCCCAAGCAGTTTTTATGTGCAATGAAAGATATTTTAGACACTTACAGAAGTGTCTGATGACCAATTTTACAGTGGCTGGTAAATAAGGGCATTTGGCATTTTAAAAAGACAAAATACACCTTAAGTAACTCCAAAGCAGCTTGTTCAGTGACATGTTTCCAAAGTCTGCTCATGTGAACACATGAAGACCACCAGAAACATATTTAAATATCTAAAATGATCTTCATCGTACACAAAAACTGTCTGGGCCAGTGAAAAAAACAAACACAAAAACATATTTAAAAAATAGAAAGTGAACTATCCCTTTCAAGCGCATCTATGGCTTTTGATTATTTTAAAATAATCAATAGGACATCTTATCATTTAAATGTTGCCTAGTGGAGCTGAAAATTAATCCTTATATTTCAGCAAATAAATCATTTGAAAATTGGCTCCAGGGAAGTTCTTTTTTTTATTTTTTATAAATAAATACAAGTACCTTTAATTAACCAGGTAGGTCAGTTGAGAACAAGGTCTCAGCATGGTATATTCCAGTATTATACAAGCAGACAACGGGACAAAAATAGAGAAAAATTACACAAAAGAGTGGTGACGATACAGTTGGCAATGCAACGGTTAAACCTTCAAATTAATTAATGTGTCACTGTTGTGGGTGGGGTGGTGGTGACGGCGGGGGGTCTATTTCCAAGAAAATACAATTCAAGTACATTCCGTTGGACTTCACATAGACATGTATAATTGAGGCCAAACACCAATGCCTAAAACGAAATGGATGTTCTTCAAAATGTACTGTAACATTTGCGTCTGCGCCTACCCTGACCACGCTGCTGCCTTCACTTTCTGGATCATAGCCAGTATTTTGCCCTTGATTTCTTTGGTTGCCAGAGAATACACAATGGGGTTCAGGCAGGACGGGATGCAAGATGCTAACGAAAAGTTCAGCATTCTGACTTCTGGAGTGAAGGTAAAAAAGAAAAGTTCAATGGCGATCACTGATATAATCGGCACGTAGAAAACCGCCACTAGAAGGAGATGTTCTGAGCACGTTGCAAGTGCTTTGTATCTGCTGTCTACATTTTTCATTCGAAACACGGCTATCAAAATGCTGGCGTATGATATGACGATTAAAATAAGGGGCCCAAACAAAATCAAGATACTCAAAGAAGAGGCAGTAGCCCATTGCAAACTGCTATCATTGCAGGCGAGTGAGAACACGGCCCCGTACTCACAGAAAAAGTTGTATATAGTGACAGAATCACAAAAAGACAGCCTTGTCATGATCACAGTCGAGAATATATTGACGCTTACACAAAACAACCAAACCATCGACGCAATAACGAACATGCTCGTGACAGTGTTGATAGTATTATGCCTCAGTGGGAAACATATCGCAATTAACCTGTCATAGGCAAGTACACTGAGGGAAAACGATTCTAGTGATAGAAAACAGTAATAGAAAAAAATCTGTGCCATACATGCGTTGTAGGGCATGAAGGTATCTTTCATGACAAACGACGTTATCGAAGTAGGAATGAAGGAGGAACTGCAAATCAAGTCGACAACCGCTAAATTTCCCACCCCAACGTACTTCGGAGCATGTAGGCGACGATCTGTGATTATAATGGAAATGATAAATGAGTTGCAGAAAATCGTCACCGCATAAACGAAGCCGAGGAAAACTAAAAAATATTCAGCGTGCTTTAAATATTTAAATCCAATAATGTAAAATCCCGGTGGTATTATGAGGGAATCGTTTGCAATCGAGGTTTCCATTGTTCGTCTGCGGCGTTCAGGACCTCTGCGTTACTGCTTTTCCTCTGGGCCCTGAGAGAGAAACGGATGAACGGCTACCAATGAAAACATACAACCACGTGACAGTTCGGCCAAATATTCCAAACCCATTCCCTAATTTACATTACATTTAGACATTCATCTGACGCTCTTATCCATACTTACACAGATGACATTTTTTGCATACATTCTGTTTCTATAGCTGAATATTTAAACACGACTCGTACCTTTTTCAATGGGGTCAACACTCATGCTGAAGAATTATATATATATATATATATTTTTGTCTTTTAATTGAAAGTAACAAACCAATGAGATGTATTACTCGCACCATCACTGACATTTATGAGCAGTGCATGTTGATTTGCTCTTGTGTTATATCAGCACATCGGCTACGCATGATCATGGAACAAGCTAAATATAGCCTATGCTAAAAACCGTTTGGCTCCAAAATCATGCCATGGTACACCTACTATTAATCTGCTTATTGTTAGTTATTTAGGGAATACAGAAATAAAATATTTAGTTATTTTACTAGGTTTATAAAAAGGAAATATATTTCCTGAGAAACAGTCACAGAACTCCCCGTGTAAAAGAGCCTATTAGCTATAACGGTACATATGCTACATATGGAAGCCCGTTTCCGTCACAGAAAAAAGTTTACTAAATTGCTACTTAATTTCTCGCAATTAAGAATTTATTTTTCTGAATTCTGACGTTCCGCAATTGCGATATAAGTGCTGTAAAAAAGTTGGCTTAATTGCGACTTTTGTGGTTTGTGACATTGCCCTCTATACATGTATAAATCTGTTTCCTGTAAATTCTCCTGATTAACCTCGCCGCAGAGGTGACCGCTGCATGATTGGCTGCACTCTAATTGCAAAAAGCAATTGCGAGAAAAAAGTCAGACTTCCGAGGGAAAAAAAGCTATTGTGAGAAAAACGTCAGAATTCTGAGTTAAAAAGACGCAATTGCGAAAAATAAAGTTAGAATTGCGAACATAGTCGCAGTTGGGAAAAATAAAGTCGCAATTAAGCCAATTTTTTTTTCCGTGGCGGAAACGGGCTTCCATAAAATACAGCACTCATACAATTAAGACAACTACATGTAATTTTGTGAAAAAACGAACCTCTTTAAAAAGAGAACCAAACCGTGGAGACGATGTCACGCATGCGTCTTTGGGTAGACCGACTCTTCCTCTTCCGATATTGCACTTGAATTCTTTCCAAAATAGCGCCTGCACAAAAAAAAATAATAATAAAAACTTATGATATTATGTATTTAAACTGTAATTTGTTTTTTTGTGTGTTTTTTTTTAAACTGTAAAATGATGTCCTTTTTCTGATATAATAACATTTCTATATATTTGTGTTTTATCATACTACACTGACAATCAAGCGAGACGTTTATCAGGAACTGTTGGTTCGTTTAGTTTGGACTACTTTATAGGCTACTTTTAGAGCTAAACCACTTTGCACCTTTTCTGCGTAAATTTAAACCCATATTTAACGTAAAATTCAAATGTAATATTTACTCATATAAGTAATATTACTGCAAGATAATTGTTGAAAACGGATCAATTTTATCAAATCAACAGATTCTGAAATTTGTTTTTTACTTGAAAGGAAAAAACCAATGAGATTTATTACTCGCACCATCACTGACATTTATGAGCAGTGCATGTTGATTTTCTCTTGTGTTATATCAGCACATCGGCTACGCATGATCATGTAACAAGCTAAATGTAGCCTATGCTAAAAACCGTTTGGCTCCAAAATCATGCCATGGTACATCTACTATTAATCTGCTTATTGTTCGTTATTTAGGGAATACAGAAATAAAATATTTAACTATTTTACTAGGTTTATAAATAGGAAATATATTTCCTGAGAAGCAGTGACAGAACTCCCCGTGTAAAAGAGCCTATTAGCTATAACGGCGCATAGGCTACATATGGAAGCCCGTTTCCGTCACAGAAAAAAGGTTTACTAAATTGCTACTTAATTTCTCGCAATTAAGAATTAATTTTTCTGAATTCTGACGTTCCGCAATTGCGATATAAGTGCTGTAAAAAAGTTGGCTTAATTGCGACTTTTGTGATTTGTGAAACCACGCCAAACATTGCCCTCTATACATGTATAAATCTGTATCCTGTAAATTCTCCTGATTAGCCTCGCCGCAGAGGTGACCGCTGCATGATTGGCTGCACTCTAATTGCAAAAAGCAATTGCGAGAAAAACGTCAGACTTCCGAGAAAAAAAGACACTATTGTGAGAAAAACGTCAGAATTCTGAGTTAAAAAGACGCAATTGCGAAAAATAAAGTTAGAATTGCGAATATAGTCGCAGTTGGGAAAATAAAGTCGCAATTAAGCCAACTTTTTTTCCGTGGCGGAAACGGGCTTCGATAAAATACAGCACTCATACAGTTAAGACAACTACATGTAGTTTTGTGAAAAAAACGAACCTCTTAAAAAAGAGAACCAAACCGTGGAGACGATGTCACGCATGCGTCTTTGGGTAGACCGACTCTTCCTCTTCCGATATTGCTCTTGAATTCTTTCCAAAATAGTGCCTGCAAAGAAAAAAAAGAATAATAAAAACTTATGATATTATGTATTTAAACTGTCATTTGTTTGTTTTTTTTGTTTAAAAAAAAACTGTAAAATGATGTCCTTTTTCTGATATAGTAACATTTCTGTATATTTGTGTTTTATCATACTACACTGACAATCAAGCTAGACGTTTATCAGGAACTGTTGGTTCGTTTAGTTTGGACTATACTTTATAGGCTACTTTTAGAGCTAAACCACTTTGCACCTTTTCTGCGTAAATTTAAACCCATATTTAACGTAAAATTCAAATGTAATATTTACTCATATAAGTAATATTACTGCAAGATAATTGTTGAAAACGGATCAATTTTATAAAATCAACAGATTCAGAAATCTGTTTTTTAATTGAAAGGAAACAACCCATGAGATGTATTACTGGCACCATCACTGACATTTATGAGCAGTGCATGTTGATTTTTCTCTTGTGTTATATCAGCACATAGGCTACGCATGATCATGTAACAAGCTAAATATAGCCTATGCTAAAAACCGTTTGGCTCCAAAATCATCCAATGGTACACCTACTATTATTCCTGCGTCCATTCTAACTAAACGTCGACATTCGTCTTGGTGTTAAAGCCGGTCGTTTAATCTACTTAATATTAGTTATTTGGGGAATACAGAACTAAAATATTTAGCTATTTTACTAGGTTTATAAAAAGGAAATATATTTCCTGAGAAACATTCACAGAACTCCCCGTGTAAAATAGCCTATTAGTTATAACTGCACATAGGCTACATATGGAAGCCCGTTTCCGTCACAGAATTTTTTTTACTAAATTGCGACTTCATTTCTCGCAATTAAGAATTTATTTATCTGAATTCTAAATTTGTTTCTCTGAATTCTGACGTTTTTCTCGTAATTGCCACTTCTCGCAGTAAGAACAGTAGTCTACAGCCAACCAGGCAGCGATCACCTCTGCAGTAGGCTAGATTATTCAGGAGGCTTTACATGACAACTATTGATACATTTATAGATTAATATTTCTGGCGTGGTTTCACAAACCGTTAGATTGTTGTGTTATTAGAATTGAATCGCATGTGTTATTGAACTACGTATTTGGACCGTGGAGATATTTCTGTCTAAGAATCAGCTTTGGTGGAGAGTGGAGACGAAACAAAACGTATATGAAGAAAACGTGGCCTCGTGCATACACCAATAGCTTCAAACTTCAGGCTGATATTTCCACATCGGTGAATGCATCAGAAATATTTGATAGCCAGGATAATTACTGACCTAGAAACTGTCCGTCATAGGTTGCGCCTGATGGAGGGGAAAGGAGTGGATTTACGTGCGCGGAATCGGAAAATTGTGTGAGGTATGTTGATGGGTAGGCTATGACAAAGGAAAACCACATACATTAGCCTATGTATCAGCGGGTGTGTTGACGGCTTCTCCCGAAATATTATCTGGCTAGAAGCATACAAACCCAATGACCCGCAGGTAATCGCAGACTGCTTCTAACTGCTTTCACGAACAATAACAGATGTCCACAAACAAAGAGTAGCCTACTCCTGAAAAAGGACATCATTTCGTTTTTGTTAAAAAAAACAACCCATAAATGACAGTTTAAATACATAATATTGTAATTTATATAATAATTTTTTGTTGTTGTTTGTTTTGCAGGCGCTATCATTTTGGAAACAATTCAAGAGTAATATCGGAAGAGGAAGAGTCGGTGTTCCCAAAGACGCATGCGTGACATCGTCTCCACGGTTTGATTCTCTTTTTTAAGAGGTTAGTTTTTTAACAAAACTACATGTAGTTGTCTTAATACTGTATACGTGCTGTATTTTTATGGAAGCCCGTTTCCGCCACGGGAAAAAAAATTGGCTTAATTGCGACCTTTGTGGTTAATGAAACCACGCCGAACATAGCCCTCTATAAATGTATACATTTGTATCCTGTAAATTCTCCGGATTAACCTTGCCTACTGCAGAGGTGACCGCTGCGTGATTGGCTGCACTCTAATTGCAAAAAGCTATTGCGAGAAAAAAGTCAGAATTCCGAGGAAAAAAAGACTCAATTGCGAGAAAAAAAGTCTATAGTCGCAATTGGGAAAAATAAAGTCGCAATTAAGCCAACTTTTTTTTTCCGTGGCGGAAACGGGCTAACATAAAATACAACACGTATACAGTATTAAGACAACTACATGTAGATTTGTTAAAAAACTAACCTCTTAAAAAAGAACCAAACCGTGGAGGCGATGTCACGCATGCGTTTTTGGGTACACCGACTCTTCCTCTTCCGATATTGCACTTGAATTGTTTCCAAAATGATAGCGCCTGCAAAAAAATAAAATAAATAATAATACACACTTATGATATTATGTATTTAAACTGTCCTTTTTTTGATATAGTAACATTTCTATATAGTTGTGTTTTATCATGCCTTTTCACTTTTAAAGAAATGTTTTATGAAAAAAATGAATAAAAACAAGTTTAGATTAAAAAATAAACAACTTACACTTTAAGTGAACAATAAGCAAACCACGGACCATCATGGTAAATATTTTACTTCAATCCCACATATATTTAAGCCTACACTCAGCTGTGTTGACCACCTTCTATGGTATCGTAGTTTAGGCTCTGCTCTTATAGTTTCAGGTATCAATATACCCTTTGCACATTGCATTTTATGTACCAGCTGTGGCTATTCCACGTACACGTCGCAGATACTCGCGTGGAAACATTCACACTCAGCCCTGGCGTCTGAATGAACTGCGGGGGGAAAAAACGGACCGATTAAAGACAGAGTAGAATTATCGCAGCAGGAAAACGCTACTCACCCGTTCTCCTCAGCATTGGCCACTGTCGAAACCCCTTAGGCTAATGGGCTTGTCTACTCATACTGCAGAATATATCTCCTGGTGTGTGGGGAATTCGTGTTCTTTGGAATCCTTCTGGGACATCAATTAAAATCTGCAACTTCCACCCCTTTCCTGTTGAATGTGTAATCCCATTGGTACAGTTTGTGTGTCTGCAGGCCAGAGACTTCGAGTGGGCAGAATCGCTCTCAATGTTTTTTTTAGTCCCACCAATCAGAAGCATTGGATTGCGTAATAATCGAATAATAACCTGACCAGTCACCGTCGAGAATCAGTTGTCGATCACTTTCTAACCTGGCGAATTGTTTTACACAGGAGGAGGGTTTAGTTCTACTGCTGTGTCTTCACTCGGTCTCTGTTATGTTCCTCTAATGAGATTTTAAAACCGTCACTCTGATATAATTGGGATTTTAAAACTCTCATTCTGATCTAATTAATCCTTTGTTACCAACATGTTTTATGCAAAGTCTCTTTGCTCAGTTTCTGTTTTGCCTTTAGTCCTTGCCATTTCATTTTATATTCTCTAATATCAGGATTTTCCAGGATATGGTATTACTAAATGTCTCGGGCGATTGAAACCGGAAAAAATGCGAATAATTTGAGTACTTATTTAATTTGTATGCAGGCAATTTCTTACAAACATTACCATAAGTATCATCAAGACAAATATTATTTATGAGCAAATGTCATTCGGTGTATTCAATAAAATGTATTGGTGTAAACTTTGGACCCTTTAACATCACAGGCAATGATAATTGTAATATGAAAAAAACAGAATACTTATTTTAATGTGGAAATAGCTAATACATTAAGAAAGTGTCGTGTAAAGTGCACCTTTAGCAAAAAATATATTCCTGTCAAACTTATCAGACCACATTCGTGGTTGAAACTCAAGAGTACAGCAGTGTGTTTCGCTACGACTGTAACTACTGGGATAAAAAAGGACAACTTTGCTTCAGGTGTGTCACAGTCTTGTTCTCTTCAGAACAGTATTTATTTATTCATAAAGATAAATATCAGGTTCTTCTGGGCTGTTGTCCGTTTGTGACTCATCTGCCTGGGAGTAAAAAAAGACCAACAAATTACATGCATATACATATTGATTATGTAATTATAAGTCCTTTAAAGAATGAGTGAAGACATGATTCACAAAACAATAATAATGTGATTAAGATTTGTAGACCATTATAATGACAGCCATCTCATTGGAATGTTGTTTTGATAAGTAAAAACAAAATACACATCTGCAAAATCTAAGAACATTTTTTAATTGCGTGATATTTTAGAAATGTAATGATCAGCGTGAACAGTTCTGCACTTCTGGGCGTGGTGCCAGGTTCTGGGGATGCTGGGGATTCTGTGTGTGTTGTTGGGTGTACAGGGTATATACACCTTCTTAGATGTGAAGTAAATTTATATTTTTGCAGAACAGTAACTTGTTACAATTTGTAGCAGTGAGAGTGGGTTCCTGCAGTGGTTCACATTTGTTCTCTTTAGGACACATATGGAAAAATGTTCACAATTTACTTGCCACTAATGGAAAGTTTTCTGAAATGTAATTAGATCATTTTATGTAAAAAGCAAAAGTAATTTTTAAGTGTACTACACTTCATTCATTTGTGAACATAGTTAACATAATGCATTGATTGACACACCTGCCTAGCCTGAGTCACTGTATTGTCTTAAACTGTGATTCTACAATAACCTTGTGGCTTTTTGTTATATTGTCATATTGAGTTGCAGACGGTGGCTTTAACTGAAACTTTAAATATCAAAAATGACAGCACAGCTCTGCTTTATCACCGTTAATGCCATTTCAGATTGAAGGCGTACAAGTGGCGCAACAATTGCAGCGCTGCACTGGATTATTATGCAGAATTTATCAATACCAATGCCACAATTCACATTATAGCAGCAAAGTCATATAATGAGAGGCTTAGCGCGACACCTGAAATGTTTTAGAATGGAAAGCATTTCAGCATTCCATTTTGTGTCCAAGTAGATTTTGTTGTTGTTGCTACAGCATGGACAAAGCTAACTGTACAAAAGGGCCACAAGTCTAGGAACTCTGTATGTGTCTAGGTGCCTGTATGTGTCTAGGTGCCCACCCCCCTGCACTAAATTCCTTTGTTTCCCCCAAAAGTTCTAACCAAGGTCATAAATCACCATGACCACACCCATATAACTAAACTATAGGTCAGGATTAGCCCTGTGACCTGTCCATCCCTACAGTCTCTTGATCTTACAGCCAATGAGAATAGGAGCACAGGTGCAGTATATAGGCAACTGTACTCCCCACACTTTATTCATTCCATCACCTACTCTGAAGAAATAAGTTCCAGAACAGCAGGGACTTTCTCTAACGCCGCGTTCTCACAGCGAGCAACTTGGTCGCTGGGTCGGTCAAGTCTACTAGGCTGGGGGCGAGGCAAGAGCTTTCCATTGTGTCATCCAAGTCAGCTCGTGCAGCTACAATTTTTGGATGAAGAGAAACAACGGCAGTAGCCTAGATTTAACAAAGACATATTTGTGATGCATCTTATTTTTTATAGTTATGTCATGGCACTGATAATTATGCATTCTCGCCAGCTAGCGATAGGCTATATCTATCTTTGTCGCAAGCTACGGATCATGATCTATTGTTTATTGTTTATTTATTTGGATCCCCATTAGCTGCCACTAACATAGCAGCTACTCTTCCTGGGGTCCACACACAACAAAACATAACATATAACAAGATGTAACAAGTCTCAATAAATACATTAAAAACAAGTAAAAGTCAAGTAAAAAACATAAAATCACAGACACTGCATTCCATTGTGATTGTTCAGGTCGGTTAATAAACATTAGGGTTATTGTTAATGTGTTTTTTTTTTTTTTTAATTTGCCTTGCTGGGTGCTTCAATGATAATAGTTGGTAATTTGTTCCACATTGTGATGGCCCTATGCATTACAGATCTGCACGCTGCATCTGTTCTGGGTTTTGGTTTAACTAGATGTCCCCTAGTAGCCTGCCTGGTAGTGTGACTATGTTGATCTCTCACATAATTTATTTGTGAGTACAGACAAATTAGTTGTTTACTATAACAGATATTCCTAAAGAAACCCATTCGATTGCACGCCAACCTCTCCTCTACTTTGAGCCATGAGAGACTGGCATACATTCTCTCTGTACTCTGAGCCATGAGAGACTGGCATGCATTCTCTCTGTACTCTGAGCCATGAGAGACTGGCGTGCATTCTCTCTGTACTCTGAGCCATGAGAGACTGGCATGCATTCTCTCTGTACTCTGAGCCATGAGAGACCGGCATGCATTCTCTCCTCTACTCTGAGCCATGAGAGACCGGCATGCTATCTCTCTGTACTCTGAGCCATGAGAGGCTGGCATGCATTCTCTCTGTACTCTGAGCCATGAGAGACTGGCATGCATTCTCTCTGTACTCTGAGCCATGAGAGACTGGCGTGCATTCTCTCTGTACTCTGAGCCATGAGAGACTGGCATGCATTCTCTCTGTACTCTGAGCCATGAGAGACTGGCATGCTATCTCTCTGTACTCTGAGCCATGAGAGACTGGCATGCATTCTCTCTGTACTCTGAGCCATGAGAGACTGGCATGCATTCTCTCTGTACTCTGAGCCATGAGAGACTGGCATGCTATCTCTCTGTACTCTGAGCCATGAGAGACCGGCATGCATTCTCTCTGTACTCTGAGCCATGAGAGACCGGCATGCATTCTCTCTGTACTCTGAGCCATGAGAGACTGGCATGCATTCTCTCTGTACTCTGAGCCATGAGAGACTGGCATGCATTCTCTCTGTACTCTGAGCCATGAGAGACTGGCATGCATTCTCTCTGTACTCTGAGCCACGAGAGACTGGCATGCATTCTCTCTGTACTCTGAGCCACGAGAGACTGGCATGCATTCTCTCTGTACTCTGAGCCACGAGAGACTGGCATGCATTCTCTCTGTACTCTGAGCCACGAGAGACTGGCATGCATTCTCTCTGTACTCTGAGCCATGAGAGACTGGCATGCTATCTCTCTGTACTCTGAGCCATGAGAGACTGGCATGCATTCTCTCTGTACTCTGAGCCATGAGAGACTGGCATGCAATCTCTCTGTACTCTGCCTCACACCTAACGGACATTTGGAGCTTAGACGGATCTTTTTTGGCTGCACCTGACCAGCCTGTTGAGCAGTAATCAAGGTGAGATAAAACTAGTGCCTGTGTCACTAGCACTTTAGAGGCAGGGGTAAGAAAAGAGGAACATGCATGATATTCCTCTACCCATTTTCTTAACAATATTTAAAATTTTTCTCCCATGATAGCTGCCCATCAAGTGTGACACCAAGCAAATTTGCCTTATGAACCTGTTCAATATCCGAGCTTTTGAGTGATGGGCACAGCTGATTATCATTATTAGTGGCATGTTTGGCCCTGAACATCCTACTTTTGGTTTTTTCTACATTCAAAATAAGTCTATTCTCACATATCCAATCTATAAGTCTATTCTCACATATCTCTAACAAAATAATTTTCACAAAACGTTCTAGATGACCTCTTAAACAGTACTTTAGGCCCAGCTTTGGGAGTTATGGTTTTTCTTACTAAAGCCACAATATTATGATAACTGAACCCATTACATTACATTGCAGTTATTTGGCAGACGCTTTTATCCAAAGCGACGTACAATAAGTGCATATTGATGGTCATTGACACAACTACAAAGCAAATCTGATGAAGAACAACTTTCTCACAACATTGGAGCTATCCCTAGTAATGAACATAGAATACAGTCAGCTATACCTTCTAAGCTATAAAATAGCAAAAAAACAAATAGAAAAATAAATAAATAAATTAATTAATAAAAAATAAAGAGGAAGTACATACTATATAATTGGCCCTATATAGGTAGTTAGTCAAGGTGGAGTCTGAAAAAGTGTGTTTTCAGACCACAACGGAAAACAGACAGTGTTTCAGCTGAGCGCAACGGAGTGGGGAGTTAATTCCACCACTGGGGAGCTATAGTGGAGAAGCTCCGCAGTCGGGACGAGCGAGAGCCGTTAATTGTACAGGAGGAACCTGCAGGACCATGCCGTTGCCCTGATGTGCTCTCTGAAGTCCAGCTGGTCGTCCAGGACCACTCCCAGGTTTCTTGCAGAGCGGGAGGCGGTCACCAAAGTTCCGTCGACGGTGATGGACAGGTCTAGAAGCGGGGAGGTCTTGTATGGCATGAAGAGCAGCTCAGTCTTGTCCCCCACAGGGACAGATACTGCTTTAGAGCATAATTCGCTGTTATTAGTAAATATGTGGTCAATACAGGTTGCAGATGTTTGCCCAGCATAATTGCAATACACTCTAGTTGACTTGTTCACCATCTGAGTTAAATTACAAATGAGTGCAGTGCTGTTCAACTTTTTTTTCAACAATGGGCATGAATCCAACAGCCAATCTATTTTAAAGTCACCAAGGACAAATATTTATTTACCGATATCAGTTACCTTCATCAGCACAGAACATAATTCTTCTACATATTGCACACTTGCACTTGGGGGCTTATAAACACAGCCAACAAAAATCTGTTTACAGTGAGCAAGATGGACCTTCAACCAAAGAGCCTCAATACTAGGAACCTTCAGGTCCAGTCTAACCTTGGTGGGAATATGGCTTTATATATATATATATATATATATATATTGCTACGCCTCCCCCAAAAATATTGCTGTCATTTCTAAAAATATGATAGCCTGGTATGGCTACCCCCATGTCTGTTATTGAGTGGTCTAAATGTGTTTCTGAGACAGCAAGCACATTGATATTTTCACTTTTAATTAAGCTATATATTTCATCAACTTTATTTCTTAAACTCCTGACATTAATATGAGCTATTCTTAACCCTTTTTTCAGTAGATTCAGTACCATGCTTTTCCCAGTTCATATCAACCAATGATCCAATACAGTTTATATTCTTGATTGTGGGCGTTCTCTCTGCTCAGTCACTGCTCTTTGGCCGCACAATTAGGCGGTTGTAGTTCCATGGGAGCATAATCTCCTCTTGCCCTTGCCTCCTTCATTGCGAATAATAGCTCAGCTCTTCTCTTCCTCACTCATTCATAAAAGTCCTCACTGATGTAAACTCAGGTGTTCTTCAGGTTAGATCTTGCCCTGGCCAGGATTAGCTGTTTGTCCTTAAAACGCAACAGCTTGATCACCACTGATCTCGGCCTTTCACTGTCACCTCTGAACTTTCCATTCCTGTGAGCTCTCTCAATTTCCACAGAGGCATCCAGCTACAGTTTTGTTGTGAACAGTTCTTGTACTGAAGTATGAAGCACTTAAGGATGAATGCATGGAGAAGACCTGGACAGTTAAAGGCCTACCAGTGGAAGAGGGATATGAAGTGTCCCAGGACAATCGATGCAGAATAAGTGAAGAGGGCAATGTGTAAGCTGAACAGGAGGAAGTGAGGGCATCACACTGGCTTTGGCTGATGAGTTCAGAACAGTGGATCAGCTACTTGGCGCCAGACTTAATTATTAAACATGTCCTTCGATGAAGGGGGCAAAAAATGGCAAACAGTGCCAACTAGTGGAAGTCGCGCAATGACGTTTCACAGGACACTCACTGCAAAGGAGTTTGCCGTTTCCCCCCCCCCCCCCCACACACTTTTTTTTTTTTACTGTGGTTGGAGACTGGATTCAATTTCAAACAGAAGCCAGTTAGAAGCCTGGGAAAGTGGCTTCACTGACCTCTCTGATACAGTGAGTGTCTACAGGATAATGGATCACACAGATGACTGGATGTAGAAGAGGGATCTCTGTATATCACACGGAAGTTCTCCCCATGCTCCTTTGGCACCTTCTGCTCCCCATACCACTAGAACAAAACACCTCCGTGCATGAGATTACGTCCATTTCTGACGGCAGACACACAACCGCAAATGGCCAGGTACAGATCCTTTTCAAATTCGTGCACTGTCCGCCTCGTAAACGTTTCATGCAGAGAAGCCAGGAGAAGCAGGATCTACAAGCAGCTAATGGACAACAGACAGGTATGTCATTCTACTGTGCAAATTTGAAGGGTATGTAAATTGTATATTTTATTTCATTGTATTTGGAGGTGGGGGGTTTTATGCTTCCCCCCCCTCCCCATTTTCTACTAATTTGGTTAAAAAAAAAAAAAAGGTTTCAAGTTGTTATTAGTTGTTTTCACTGCAGGAATGAAAGATTATCGAGCATCCGGAGCACGGCATTATTTCAGGTAATACCCTCTCACTATATTACAGATTTTATTGTAAGAAATTATATGTACTGTATACTGGTGATTGAACTTCATGGTTTGTCCTCTCATTTCCACATGGTTGTGGTTTGAAACATAAGGTCTTCTGTAATAATATATTCTTTAAATGATTTTATGCCATTTATAGTTTTCTTTTCATGCTGAGATTAATGTGAGTGATGCTGCTGTAATTGTTGGAAGGAATATTTGGAGTTTATGATGTGATTTGACACTTTTCTCACACAAACATGAAGGTTTTTTTTCCAGTTGTATAAATCATTTACGTGTTTGGCATACAATTTTACCACTTTCTGTGGGGTTTTACCATTACCTGGGAATTAGGTATCACCAACCGCTGTTCTTCAGCCTTAGTTTGCAAATGAGTTGGTTAGCTAAGCTAGTTTCTGTGAATGTGCAGGTGGAACCTTTGTGGAACGTTAGTGGAAGCTTATATGCTTGCGGCAGCTATCTAAGTCCATAGCATAAAATACTCAAAGGGAGGCTCAAAGGCCGCCAAGGACTTGCTGCATGCACAAGCTTTCTTTAGCGACCGGTAGGCTTTATGTGGCCTTCTGGTGCGCTTTCCACAAAATACTCACTCATATAGGCCTACTGCCAGGGACCCGTACCAGTTTGATTTTCTTTTTGCGTTATTGCGGAGTCTTATTTCATTATATTCTCGGATAATGTGTTTAATACGTGCATTTCATTCTCTTGAACTGAATTGGAGTTTTATTACCATCAATTAGACTCATTGTTTCAGCTTTATTCAAGTTAATCTTTGACACTTAGCTTAAGTTAACTGTATAGTTATCTGTTTGTGCGGTTTATTTGAGCCCATATATAAGCTATTTAGACTAAATGTACATTTTTGTAGGTGATGTGCTATCGAAGTTTGTGAACATCATCGATAAATATTATGTTTCCGGATACATGTTTCCCACAACCAATTTATTTACCCTCTATTGTTTTAACTTTTTTACTGTCAGAGGGATGCCTGGTTAGGATACCGGACAAGCCACATCGAGGTTCCACACACATTCTCAAAGAAGGTATGTTTTTTTGTGATGTTATGAATTAATTACAGGTGTAGAGATCTTTGGCATTTGTGACAGAGATTAGTTGATGTGATGAGCTAGAAGCTATGCTGCTGCTGCTGCTGCTGCTGCTGCTGCTGCTGCTGCTGTTGCTGTTCACGGTTCATGGTGATGGTGGTGGGTTTATTTTTTTAGATTTAGATTTAGATTTAGATTTATTTCGGTCATACATTGTGTAGAAACACACGTTATAAGTTGTGTGAATATTTACCAACAAAAACATCAACATACCCGTTTACATGCATACATTTCACACAATGAAATTCACACTAGTACCGAAAAAGTAATAGGCTGAAGCCCAAGGCTTATTTTGCCTATCCTGCACCATCCATCAGGTATAACTTAGATTCTCAGGCATCCCTAGGATGTCCGCCTTACAAAATGAGAAGAAAACAAAAAAGAAAAAAAGAAAGATGATATTGCTCAATATTTATACATTGCTTTATAATTTGCTATAATTTATATATTGATTATTTCAGTTGTAATCCTTAATTATCTTGCATTTTAAGGCTTTTTTAAAACTCAACATAGATCTACACAACTTAATCTCATCACTAAGACCATTCCATAACTTAACTCCCAAAACTGAGACACATCTATATTTTACATTCGTTCTCACATTACATGATTCAAAAATACACAACCCTCTTAACTTATAATTTCCTTCTCTTAAGTGAAAAAAATTTTGAATACAAAAGGGAAGGCTTTTACTCTTAGCTCGAAAAAGTATTTCCATTGTTTTTAAATACACAATGTCAACAAATTTTAAGGTACTGGATCCTATAAATAATGGATTAGTAGATTCATAATAACTAGCTTTATTTATTATCCTAATAGCTCTTTTCTGGAGTTTAATTATAGGATCTATATTTGTTTTATATACATTTCCCCAAACCTCAACACAATATGACATATATGGCATTATAAGTGAACAGTACAATAGATACAGACATTTCTTATTCAACAAATCCCTTGTTTTGTAAAGAATACCAATAGATTTAGATAATTTCCTTTTTATGTATTCTATATGAGGTTTCCAACATAGCTTATAATCTATAATCACTCCTAAAAATTTAGTTTCATAAACTCTTTCAATTTCACTGCCATTTAGATTCAGTTTAATTTCACAATTTCCCCTGGCACCACTGAACACCATACATTTAGTTTTATTTTCATTTAGTGATAGCTTATTAATATCAAACCATTTTTTTAACAGTATCAATTCTCTTTCTACAGTTTTCAATAGTTCTTTTATGTCATTCCCTGAACAGAATATATTTGTGTCATCAGCAAATGTTACAATTTTGAACGTATTAGAAACTGTAAAAATATCGTTTAAATATAGTATAAATAACTTCGGACCTAAAACCGAACCTTGTGGAACACCACAGGTTACTCTTCTAAATTGTGATTCAGTATTATTAATTGATACATATTGAAACCTATTGTCTAAATAGCTTCTTAACCAGTGATGGGTGATACCTCGTATCCCATAATGTTCTAATTTCTGTAAAAGTAATGAATGATCAATTGTGTCAAATGCTTTACGTAAGTCAATAAATATACCTAAAGTGTGTTGTTTCCTATCTAGTGCTGTTGCTATGTTTTCTACAAAATCCATTACTGCTAAAGATGTCGATCGCTTGCTTCTAAACCCGTATTGATGGTCACTCAATAGCTCATATTTCTCAATAAAGTCATCTAATCTGTTTACAAATAATTTTTCAAGTATTTTAGAAAATTGAGGTAGCAAAGACACAGGTCTATAATTTGATACAGTATGTTTGTCGCCATTCTTATAAATTGGAACCACCTTAGCAATTTTCATTTTATTAGGAAAAATACCTGTTTGAAAGGATTTATTACATATATATGTAAATGACACAGTCAATAACTTATTTTATTAGTGCCATATCAATAATGTTTGCATCAGTGGATATTTTATTCTTAAACTTTCTGACAACTTCCAGCACATCACTCTCGCAAACTCCACCAATGAACATTGACTTGCTGTTGCTAAATGCACAATGAAAACTATTGTCTTCATCCGTGGGAAGATTAATTTCCTTTGCCAAATTCGGGCCGACATTAACAAAAAAATCATTAAACTCATTAACAATTCCCTCAATATTTTGAATAATTGAATTGTCATTTTTTACAAAGTATGTTGGAAACTCCATATTACTATGATTTTTAATCATATCATTAAGCACACCCCAGGTTGCCTTAATATTATGTTCATGTTCTTGCAACAGCTGATTATAATAGTCTTTTTGTTGTGATCTCATAATAAATGTCAATCTATTTTTATATTTTTTGTACTTATCCTCCTTTTCCTTTGTTGGGTGTTTGATAAATTCCCTATAGAGACTATTTTTCTTTTTACAAGCTTTTTCTAAACCCTTAGTTATCCATGGTTTTCCCCTTTTTTTGGGACTCTTTCTATACTCTTTCAATGGACAATGTCTGTCATATAGTGTCAAGAAAGTATCTAAAAATGCATTGTATGACTCATTAGTATCCTCTACGTAAACCTCCAACCAATGATGATTAAAGAGTTCTTCCCTAAAAGCCATAATTGCCTCTGGTGATTTAGTTCTAACCAAGGTATTAGTCTGCCTATTTGTTCTTAATTTTAACTTATTTTTCATTTCTAACACTGTAAATACAGGCAAATGATCGCTTACATCAGTCACTAGTAATCCACTTTGCATCTTCCCATCAATTACATTTATAAAAATATTGTCTATCAATGTTGCACTATCACTTGTTATTCTGCTGGGTTTTATAATTAATGGATAGAAACTCAAACTAAACATAATATTAACAAATTCTGTGGTTTTTGTGTGATCCTTAAATTTCAACAAATCAATATTAAAGTCGCCACAAACAAAAATCAACTTATTATCATGTTCTTCATATAATTCAAAAATCTTCTTATTAAATTGGTCAATGCATGACCCTGGTGTTCTATATAGGCAACTAACTAATATGTTTTTAGATCTTTCAACCTTAATTTCAATAGTTACACATTCCATCAAGTTGTCAATAGCAGTTGTCATCTTACCAACAACCTTACATTTAAGAGCAGACATTACAAAGAGGGCAACGCCCCCTCCTATTTTGTTGACCCTATTTTGCCAAAACATTTCGTATCCCTCTAATCCATCCTTGAGTTCTTTATCATTACGCAGCCAAGTCTCTGATATGGCTATTACACTAAACCTCTGCTTCAACTGTTGTAGGTAATCTTTAATTTTTGAGAAGTTACTGTACATACTCCTGCTGTTAAAGTGAATCACTGAGAACCCTTCCATTTTTATGTTGGAGTTAAACTTGTCTTCCGAGTAATATTCACAGTTTGTGTCTGTGTTCTGGTAGAAGTGTATCTCTGGGTCAATGTCATTGTCAATGTCATACATTTTGTGGTCTGCTTGGTCAAATGATTTAAAGTTCAGATAGTCATACTTGCTATACCTATCTATATTGATCGAGGTCTTGGAGATTTCTTACCGTGATGGTCTTGGCTTCTTCGGGAGTAGAACCGTTTAGCCTTATCAACACTTTACAATTCCTGGTCCACGTTGCTTTTATCTTGTTCTGTTTCCTGAGATAGCGTGCATGTCGGGCAATATCGGCATTCTTTTTTGTTAAATGTTCATTCATATACACCGCTGACCCCTTCAACTTCTTTCCCTGCATCAACAGCTCCGTTTTGTGTTTACGATTCACAAATCGTACTATGATGACAGGTTTTGCTTTGTCGTCCTTCCGAGGAAGGGTGTGGCAGGCCGCGATACTGTTTCTCTCAATAGTTAAGTTTTTACTTTCAAGAAAATTTATGACTTGCCTTTCCAATGTTTGTTTTTCTTCTGTCGAGGCGTCCTCGCCGTCTTTACTTCCTCCGGCAGCAGCTCTCGCATACGACCAGGGTTTTATTGCCAGACCGCTTATTATTACATCCTCCATTCTTGTATACTGCTCCAGGTCTTCGATTCTACACTCAAGGCTGTCAATTTTCTTATCTTTTTCATTCACGAGGGCTTTCAGTTGTTTGACTTCATTCATAAGCTCCAGAAGCGCAGTTTGTTGTCTCGCCACTTTGGTCAGCTCCTCTGACATGAAGTTGAGCGATTTACGGATCTCCTCCAATTCCTCCTCAACTGGAGCAGGAATTTTCTTTGGAGGCATATCTCTTCCTTTCCGTCCTTGTTAGGATCAATTACTTTCGTTAGGAAGCTGAAACTTTCTTGTTTCTTTCCTGTTTTCTGCTAGTTTGTCAGCACTCCGCAGGGCGCCGCCATCTTCTTTCTACCTTACAAAAGTGGGCGTGACTCCCTATCACTCGGTGTACAAATGGCGAGTGCCCAAAATGTTTTAAAAAATCACATTTTCAAGGGGGCGCTACAGAGTCTGTGTTCATGCTCGGGGTCTGGTTTTTATTGATTGTGGGCTGTAGGAATCATCCTCCAGAAGACAACAAAAGTAAGACCATGGTTATGTACCTCCACTGGAGGGATGCCGCTGTGCTGATGTGCTCTGCTGTTTTTATTTTTTGTGTGTGGAGATGGTTTCTTATGCTAGGTGAGAATTGTTGATGAGGAATAAAAAGTATATTTTAAATTTGGGTCTGTGGCGTTTGATGTTTCTTCTGTTAATGATTGGAAAAGTTGGTTGTTGTCAGTTGCTACTAATGTATACAGAGAATGAGAGACTACATGTATTTTGACAAAATGTAAAATGGAGAAATTGAGTTTTGTGGTGATTTTGATGTAATTTTATTTGTCTGCTGGTTTTTGCTGCTGCACTGTTCAAAAGAGATTGTTGCAAATGGTGCAAGTGAATTTTAGAAGAATAATAATTTCAGGCAAAGATTAATACATTGATTATTTTCATATTGGTGTCATAGAGAATTGTTTTTGCTTGTATGCTTATATGGTGATCTTGTGATAATAGTGTCGTAATTAATCTATGGTTTGTTGTTGCTGTGGAGATTTATATTCTGCAGTAATTTCAGTAATTGGAGGCTGTTGCTAATAGTGGATGAGAATTGTTGATAAGGAGTGAAGTTTATAGTTTTAATTAACTCAAAATGTGAAGATTATAGTTGTGATTTCCATATTGGTGGCGTAACGCATTGTTTTTTCGTTTTGTAATGATCGAATGATGTAGTGATGTTATAAATGAATTATAGGTGTAGAGATCTTAGGGTTTTTTGGTATTTGTGACGGAGATTAGTTTAAGTGATGAGCTAGAAGCTATGCTGCTGTTGCTGTGCACGGTTGGTGGTGATGGTGGTGGGTTTCTTGGTGGTGGGTTGTAGGAAACATCCTCCAGAAGACAACAAAGGTAAGACCATGGTTATTTTATTTCAATGCTGGTTTGCTGCTGGCTTTTTCTACTGTGTTGTTGCTGGTTTGTATGTTGGATAAAACAGGATTATTTGAGTGGTTTTACTGGCTTACTGATTTACTGACTTATGTTCAGGATTTGTTAGTTAGCCATTTCCATATGGTTGCTGGTTTGAAGCTATGGGTCTAGTGTGCTAGGATGCTAGATTAGGGCTATGCTGTGCTTTGAGGGCCATATATTATGGTGGTCGGTAGGTAGGTGGATAGGCAGAATTTTTCTTCTCCCGCTAATCTAATGAAGACAGATCATCATTCTACATAATTGTAAGGACATCATAGTGGAGTGAACAGTAATGAAGGTTCACACACAAAGCACATATCAGGAGGAGAAGTGACGTTGTTCAGTCAGATCTGGAACACAGCTGAAGAGAGAATGTGAGCATGAATGGTCGGAATGAGGGAGCAGTACAAGTGGACATGATGAGCGGGAGTCCCATAAATCCTCACGATGGAACTGACAGTGTCATGGAAAGAGATTAGATGAAGATGATGATGACGATGATGAAGAGGCTGCTGACGTGCCATTCTCTTGCGGATGAGATGCTTGACTGAATGCAGGTGGTGAAGAAGAGCTTTGTTATCCTGCTGTGAACCGTCAGGTTTTTTATGTTAACAAGACGGGTAATACGATGAAGAGCTTTAACGTTACAACAAGCGCTGATTATTGGACCCAGAATAGGCCTTCCTCCAGCACTGTTAAGGACCCGGTCGTGCTGGATGCGCGTTTAGAGCAAGGACTGGTGGGAGAGAGTGGTGCTAAATTAATTCACTGATTCAGACCGTAGACTTGTGGACACCAAACTGGTTCGCTATCAGCTTGTACTCCCCGCAGCTACCGAGTTTGTACAGCGCTATTGCGACTCGCATTTGAAGAGGTATGGACGCACTGTCACTTTGTCAGGGCTCATTATGTTCTGTACCAAACCTCAAAGTTTCATAAATGATCTTCTGAATCGGTGAAATGACGACGAAACCCATAAGAGCACTATTGAGTGCATCTAAACGTGCTCATTATTTCCGCGTTTCTAACTTTTTTCCCATCTATGAGATGAAGTATATTCCTCTTTATTATTTCGGATAACATCAGGAGGGTTTCCTACTAACTCCAGAAATGACTTCTCCCGTTGGTTGATATCTCTCTCTGACCTCTCAACTGTTTTGACGTTAGCGTTACGTTACTAACAATATCCGGAGTAGCTGTTGCCATGGCTGTTGCTGTCAAACACGCACATGCGCAGATTTAAAAAAACGAACTACATCGGAATAACCGTTTACATGCAACCAATAAAACGAAAAACACGGCAGAAATCCAGGTGTAGTTATCGGATTTCTCATATTCCGATAACTGCTTTTTCCCGAAAAAGCTTTTCGGAATATTGCGTTTACATGACAATTTGAATAATCCGATAACAGCCATATTACGAATATGATCGGATTATTGAGTGCATGTAAACGCACTCACTGTCAGTCAGTAGTTAGATACCCTACTTATTATGATACATAGTCCTGTAATAGAAGTTCAGTAAAAAGTATTATGTTAAACAAAGTCATAAAATTATAAAGAACGACATGCAGCATAGCAGACAGCAGCAAGATGTTGATATCATATTCACTGTTGGGTGTCAGCTTGCTTCCTGTTAAGAAAGCAACGAGTGGTTCCAAAAGAGCCATAGGCTTACTGGTTTCTAGATTTTTTTTTTGTTTATTATGCGCGCTGCCGATTAGGGTGCCCAATTATACTCGATTCCACCAGCGGGCTCCTCACTCGCCCGCTACGTGATATGCAGGATAGTCTGTAAGTGGCTGCGATCCAATCCAATACGTTTTCTCGCCCTCACAAATTGTATTATATACCGTTATTTTTATCGGGAAATGGGAAATAGTTTGATTCTTTATTATAATTTTTTCATAGCAAGTTATTAATTACAGCTTGCAAAACTAGACCTGCCGTTAAAAGTATTGATATCAAAATGAGGCCAAGTTACAACCAACAATATTGCCGATTGTACACTGCCTGGCCAATCTGTGATCAACATTCTGCAAGCATTTTTTATCTGCAAATTTTGAGTAAACTGAACATCTGAAAACAAAGTTGATTAACTCAAAATATCAATTTGGTCGAAGTTATTAATGTGTGTTAGAACTGATGTTTTAAGTCCTTTGTACTTGAAAACCTACGTTGATATATGTTGAAGTCACCTGAAATAGTGAAATTTTAATTAATCTCCTTTTTTGACCCCTATCGAGAAGTACAAAAAAACCTTGTGCAAAGTCAAACCCAGGACCGTAGGCTATTTGAAAAACATTTGTAAAAATGCATTAATGTGATTTAAAAATTCGGAATGAATGCAATATTCACTGGACAAAGTTTAAACTTTTTTTTCATTCAAAACCATTGAATTTACATACAGGCTGTAGATGAAGAGGGCTGTCTTGTAATGTAACACCTGCCTTGCGCATTTTCAGTACTCCAAATGTCCATCTATTGCAGTGTGTATTTTCGTGAGTTTTCGATAGAATGACAATTCACGTGTTTGGCATGATATAGGTGTTATCAGCAAAGTTTGTCACTAGACTATAAGTATAGTTTTTTAAATTAATGTTAACTTGGCCTATAGATCATATACTGACATACAAACTAGTAGTAGGTGTGCCGTGTACAATAACCCTATCTTGAATATCTACCACTATTACAGAGAGTCAGAGACATTAATACCAAGAAACGTATAGTAATTTACACTTGAGAAAGGGGGGGTGGGTGGGGGTGGGGGGTTAAATAATGAAATGCACATAAACATCTATAATAATCTCACAAACCTATCCAGACATATGTTTGCCCAATTAATGTACTGTATAATTGTGGGTCAGATAAATTAGTGTAGCATAATTTATTTTTCAAATCTTACTTGTGAACACAATTTTCTGAACAAATTAATGCCAACAACAATAATAATAATAATAATAATAATAATAATGCATTTTAATTCATTATTAAACATATTAATTCAACATAAAACATTAATTAAACATATTAATTATGTGCTTTTACAGCCAATGAAATAGAGCAGACAATTGTTCAAACATATAGGCAAGGCAAGGCAGCTTTATTTATAGAGCGCATTTCATACACATGTGCAATTCAATGTGCTTTACATATACAATAACAAGATTAAACGAGGAAATCATTAAAATTCATAAAATAAATAAAAAGATAAGGCAATAAAAGAATAAAGAATCTAAAAATAAATAAATAAAAAGATAAGACAATAAGATTTGCAGCAGAAAACAGAAGTAACTGAATAAAAACAATAATGGATAAATATAGTCTTTTTTTACATTTTTAATCCTCATATTACGTTGACATTTTATGACGCCTTTTATGTTTGGGGAAAAAATGACCCAACATATTTAAACTGACACAAATTTGTTGTAATACATTTTTTACACTTTCTGCGTGCCTCCCAATTGACTACCCTGCATAATTAATAAAAATCTGTAATGACGCGGTTCAAATTAGTGCCTGAGGTAAGTGAAAGTTGGAAATGCAATGCTTAAACTTTCAAATGGAATGAAGTGTCATGGGTGTGCGCGAGGTGGGTCTCCTATTTCCAAGGAAATACAATACAACTTCATTACGTTGGACTTCACATAGACATGCGCAATTGAGGCCAAACACCAAGCCGTAAAAATAAATGTGCTACTCATTTGAAAATGCTAATTTATGTAAGTAACCTTCAGCTCTACGCCTGTCCTGTCCGCGCTACACCCTTGACTTTCTGAAGCATGGCCAGTATTTTGTTCTTGATTTCTTTGGTTGCCAGGGAATACACAATGGGGTTCACACAGGACGGGACGCTTGAGGCTAATGACAGGCTTACCATTCTGACATCTGGATCGAAGCGGAAAACGAAAAGTTCAGTGACGTACAGCGTTATGATCGGCCCGTAGAAAATCGCCACTAGGACGAGATGTTCTGTGCACGTTGCAAGTGCTTTGTACCTGCTCTCTACATTTTCCATTCTGAACACAGCTGTCAAAATACAGGTGTATGACGTCACGATTAAACTTAGGTTTCCAAAACAAACCAGTATTGTCAGAGAAGAGGCAGCGGCCCACTGTAGTGTGTTGTCGTTGCACGATAGTCGGAACACGGCCCCATAGCCACAGGCGTATATAGTAAGCGAACCACAGAAAGACAATTTTTCCAAGATCACCACCAAGAACAGAATGACGCTTACACAAATCGCCCAAACAATCGCTAAAATACAGAACATGCTTTTGGGCGTGTTGATAGAATTATGCCTCAGTGGGAAACATATCGCAATTAACCTGTCGTAGGCAAGTGCACTGAGGGAAAATGACTGTAGTCCTACAAAAGTGTAAAAAAAAAAAAATTTGCGTCAGACATGCGTTGTATGACATAAAGGTATCTTTTGTGACAAACGTCTCGATCGAACTAGGAATAAAGGTTGTACTGCATACCAAGTCTACAACCCCTAAATTAGCCACCGCAATGTACTTTGCAGTGTGTAGGCGATGATCCATCCATATAATGGAAATGATAAAGGAGTTGCACAAAATCGTTACAATATAAGTGAAGCCGAGGAAAATTACATAAAAATCAGCAAACTTTAAATACATGAATCCGACAACGTAAAATCCCACTGGTCTCACGATGGAGTCGTTTGTGAGCAAAGTGGGCAGAATTCCCATTGCACGCGTGCGACGTTCAGGACCTCCGAGTGACAGTTTATCTGGGCCATGAGAAACAGATGAATGGTTACCAATGAAAACATACAACCACGTGACAATTCAGCCTAATGTTCTGTACCCATTAGCTATCATGTACATTACATTTCGATATTTAGCAGACGCTCATATCCATACTTACACAGATTACATTTCTTCATAGGCTACAATCTACTTATACAGATTTATATTTTAACAGAAGCAGTTAAAGATTCGTACCCTTTTAATAGTAGGCTATACATAGTAAACCGCCCAGCTGGGAGTCGAACCCCCGGTTTTGAGATATAAGCCCAGTTCTCCTAACAATTTTATTACACTGAGAACCAAGCTATCCATTGTCTCAACCAGTTGATTAGTTTAATTGTAGCTACAGTATAGGCCTACGTTTAGAGCTTGGGAGGCTAGGCTAATACACGTTGCAACTTTTCTGTGTCAATCTATATGATGTTTATAGGCATATTTATTTTAAAATTCGAAAGTTTACTCGTATAACTGCAAAATAAGTGTTCAGTTGGACTAAATCAATACGAGAAACCCGTGTGCTGGAGATATTTATAATTTAATTGAAAGTAACAAATCAGTTAAATGTGTCACGCCAAGCATCACTGACATTTTGAGCTGGGCGCATTTTGATTTCAGCTTGGGTAGGCTAATATCGGAATTCACGCATGATAATTTCACACTCAAAATAGATTAAAACCCGCGTTCAGCTCCAACACATGACATACCTATTATTATTCGTGCGTCCATTGTAACTAAACGTGGTCATTGGTCATGGTGTTGGAGCCGTTTGATCTCAATGTATTTATTTTGTATAGCGCTTTTTACAGAGATCTGTCACAAAGACGCTGTACAGAGAAACAGAAGGAAAATCGGAGTAAACCCCCAAACAGCAAACGAGGTAAAACTCCCCGTTTTGAATATATATATAAAACGAATGAAATTACATATTTGTAAAAACCTATAGTTTAGGTAAATGTCATTTATCCTCATTCCAGATAAATGTCAATGTAAAATGTTTAATGCAGTCTAACGGCAAATACAGGATTTATACAGGATTAAAACAAATACGTGTAGTTTTGATAAAGAACGCTTAAACGCAGCAGGAAAACGTTACTCACCAGTTCTTCTCAGCATAGGTCACCGTCGAAACCCGTTAGTCTAATGTGCTTCTCCCCCATACTGCAGAATATATATGTGTATTTGTGAATCCTTCTGGGGCATCAATTAAAATCCGCAAATACCCTCCCCTGCCAGAATGTATAATCCCACTTGGTAGGCTACGTAAAATGCATCGACGAGGTCACCGAGTTTCTGATTCCTATCACGAACCAGCGGCTGCATTCCGATTGTGTGCATGGCCACTAGGATGCGCAAACAGCCAGTTTCCACCTCTCTCTATCCCTCTCTCTTTCTCTCTCTCTCCCTCCCTCCCTCTCTCTCTCAATTACATTTTTTTTTCAATTTACAAAAGCTTTATTGGCATGACAAGATGCATCTTATGTTGCCAAAGCACAGAACAAAGAACACAATTGAACACATAAACACGGATCTAGACATACAGTATACAGATAAATATATGTAAATACATTCACTGGTTGTCCCTCTGTTTATGGCAAGCTGTTACATATTTTGCCGCTAATGCAATGCATTTTCTATGTTCCCCTAATAAATATGGAAGCTTTTGCTGGTCATTTGAAGCAATGAATTCTGGGCATATTTTCATACATTTTGGGTAGAAATTCTCCCTTATGTCCTGGTACCTTCCACATGTTGTGAGGAAGTGCAGTTCTGTCTCCACCACTCCCTGATGGCAGTGTGAGCACAGTCTGTCCTCTCTGGGCAGCCATGACTGCCTGTGTCGGCCTCTTTCGATGGCCAGGTTGTGCTCACTGAGTCTGTACATTGTCAAGGTTTTTCTCTGTTTGCTATCTGTCACCATGGTCAGGCAATCAGCCATGGTGTACAACAGGCCTATTCAATTGGCGGCCCGCGGGCCACATCCGGCCCAGAAGCAACCTCCGAGTGGCCCAGCGAGCTTGAATTAAATAGGCAATTTTAATAGCAATTTTAATATTTTAAATGTAACATTATTTAATACAAATTATTTGTTAATAGCAATGTTATCACATAGCCTAAATAGTTACAGCACTGCGAGCGTGTTCTAAAATCCGTAAGCAGGAAGATTTGTTTTCCTGCGATCACGAAGCAAAACCAGCGTGACAAACATTCCGCCAATCAGGGTATCTCTCACAAATCAACGTTTTCTCATGTGACGCAATTTCGACCGCGCTTAGTAGCTTTTCAAAACATCTGGCGATTGACTGTCACAAGTAGGCAAGTGCTCTACTGAAAGTATGGCTGCATTCCAACCCCATATTTTTACTGCTTGCATCTTTTCCTCGGTCCTTTCCTCGCTCATTAGCTCCACCCAGTGGAGGCCATAAGGAAAGGATCCAAGGATCACATACGAGGACGTAGCAACCGAGGCAACATGAATTAAGCAAATGGAACGTCCTTGCTCAGTCAAGCGTCAGCTGAAGCGACGTCAATTACTAATGACGTGTTGCACAGCTGTATCACCTGTCAAAAAAAAAAAAAAAAAAAACGTATCAGCTGTCAGTGGCCTTTAATGCTAACGGATTGTTCTGTAGCCTATCGTATTTTTATCTCTGAGCTTGTTTTTGCATGCAACATGGTATAAACTATTGTTTTATTTGAGTTTTATTTTATTTTTATCCCATGCAATTTGACAGATGTGAAATAAGAATATTGTCTCAATTACAGATGTTTCTGTTTGACGTACAGTGTCCCATTAACACATCCACAACAAACGGCTATTTATCACTGTGTGAGTAAAGATAATAATAAATAATTTAAATTTAAATTGTAAGTACGCTACGCCTATATTCCACACGCTCAATGGCCAATTCATCAATGGACTCGAATGCATGTTTGTTCGTTAAAATTGGAGCACATTACAAATGACACTTCCAGCCAATAACCGAGCTGATGCCGTTTAATTAATTAATCAAGCATGTATGATCTGATGGTATATAAGCGACAGATACTGATTTCAAAACTTAGATCGGCGATTTCAATAGGCTAGTATACTGGTCTGCTACTGTACGCAATCAACATTTCCGCAATGAACCTAGCGTTCGCCATAAACGCATGGCACCGGCTTCAGCGGGAACGGTGGCGTTGCCAGTTCAGGGGATCGCGACGGCTTCGCTCCGTCCTGTTCCTAAGTGAGGTAAGAATCACGTATTCTCAACAGTAGTCATAAGACAGTGCTCTTGATCAAACATGGACATTGATAAGCATGAAGCACTTTTAACAGTGGGTGGAGTCGAATTCACCTGGATAAATATACAGCAAAGTTATGTCATGCACACATAGTAATTGCATGTTCTATAATACCACACATTTACCTGCATGTAGGACTACAAACTATACATTTGGCTACTGTGGTCTGGTGTTAATCAATCAACTTGTGTGAACTGTAGGCTGCATGTACACACTTCATGTTTTTCATTTCATTCTTTTTTAGGTCGACGATCCATCAGCTGGGCATTATGCCAAAGTAAATGCCACTGTGCCAGTGCTCCAGCTTTAATTTAATGGGGACCAGGACCTCATGGTAGACTACCGTCTGAGCCATGGCTCCATGGAAGCATTGATAATGCTGCTGCCACATGGGGAGCGTTGGCTGGGCACACCACTTAAGGGTCCAGGAGGTGCCTGCTCTTCAAGGCTTTGGAGGTGGACCACACCTTTGTACCCACGGTCATCACCGCATGTGCCATGCTCCATAACATCTGCCTGACAAAGGGGGACATCCTTGAGGTTGTCGAGGATGTTGGTGATATTGGTGTGGCTCCACCACGTCCAGTGAGGGGGGGAACAAAGCGGACATGGCCGGCGAAACCGACTGGCGGGGCAACCATCTGCTCCAAATATGTGTCCAGTAGCACTGAATGAACATGATTATATGTAATTTGGCAATTGTTTGAAATATTATTTATACAGGAGAGCTTTTTGTTAGTGTCTCCGTTTCTTGTTATGTTTGTATATTCTCCCTGCAGCCCCTCTTTCTGTCCAGTGTTAATCCACATTTTATTTGTTATGTTAGTGTTAATAAAATCACTTATGGATACTAACATATCAGTTTCATACATCTTTTCTGCGCCACATTTTCATTACCTTTATTTATTTCAAAACACACTATAAGCATACCACTTTGACACCAATGTATGTCAACCACCTGTCGGGGAAGTGAGGATTCTGTAAAATGTCTATTTTCTGAATCCAGTGTTTCCAATGGTCAATGCCCTTCCTTGTTAAAATGTTCAGCACTCTGAATACTGAACACAGGCGATATTGCGTGCTAGAACCACTCACTTATCCTGTAGTAAAAATATATTTAACATCATTTCATAATTATTAGAAATGACAATCCTCAATTCAATCGCATAATTCGTCCATAGGACAGTAACCTGGTGGAAGCAACAAGTCCAAACAAAGTCTAATTCAGGCCTAAGAGTACATAATTTCAGTAAAATAAAAACAGTAAATTAGAATAATGACTGCAAATCATTCATTAATGAATGTAGGCTGACTACTTAGAATTTACAAAAAGGAAGACATTCATTTGAAGTTACCAGTAAAGAGTGAGAGACCGATAAGCCAGAAATAGCCTAGGTATTACCCTCCTGAAGCTTACACGATCAGCAAAATTAGTATTTGTGTGTTTCTTTTCTCCCAAATAGTTTTGTGCTGCTGAAGGGGGCACTCAGATGAAAACTATATCTTAAAAGGTAAAAACACAAGTAAAAAACAAATTGACAAACACTTGTGAACTATTTACATTTTATTAAGCATTTTCTCAAACTCATTAGAGCTTTCCTCTTTTCTGGCAGCATCTTCCTTCAGGAACCGCAGAACGGCTCCCTCACCGGTCCTTCTCCTTTTGGGGGGTAGGGGACAGGCAGAGGTGGATGGCCCATCATCATTCTCCAGTGGGAGGCTACTTGAGCCAGGCTGTGCATCCTCTTCCTCCTCCTCCACACACGCCCGGCTACAAGTGACCGCCACAAATCCAGGAAGAGATGAGCCAGTGCCATCTGAGGTCTCATCAGCCACATGTGCCAGGTTTTCTGCAACACATGAGTCCATCAGGACAGGAGGATCAATAGATGGCCTCCCCCCGATGGCCTCATGCATTGCATTAAACCATGGCCATGTGGCTGCTGTGGCCTCTCCCCTGTCTGTTCCATCTCTGTAGCAGGGCATCCGAGTGCCTACAAGGAAAGATGCAAGGGTGAAGGTGAGCCGTGAGCCTATTGCACAGGCATAATTTTGTTTCAGTATGCAATAGAAACTACAAATTTGCAAAGGAAAAACATCATAAATTGAACCTCACCTTATATTTTTGCTTGAGGTTGTCCCATTTATTTGCAATTTGGGTGGGGCTCACCTGGCCCTGTAGGCCCATCTGCAGACGAATTTCACTGAGAAAAACAACACATGTTACCATACCATACCCAAGTGCCCTACAACAATTACTGCCATGCCATAACATGTTTATGTGTTATCCATTTACAGGGGCAGGCATGCCTCTTGCCATCACACTTACATTAGGGATATCAGAAGTTGTCATTTGCATACAATTAACTACTTCAACACAAGACATGAATCATGGTGCTGAGGAGTGATTCCGTCAACATTAATCTATGACATGTAGGAACACCAATATGGACAGTGACATGGTCCTGCAAGAACATAAAAAATGGCTTATTGCCAATGTTTCTGTGTAACATATTTTAGTTCTATGTGACATCACACATTATAGAATGTCACTAATGACTCACCCCAAGCTTTCTTTGCTACATGCCTCTTCCCTGTAAACAGATGCTCATTCTCACACCTCAGCCGAATGAGGCTGAGGGTGCTCTCATCTGTCCCTGTAAATGACACAACAGACCTGCAAGTAAAAACCAGCTAGTAATGTCTGTGTATAGCCCTAAATCACAACGGCATGTGTCAAGGGGCTTCACAAGCCCATAATTCAGACATGACATATGTAAGTAGGCTACATGATGCAAAATAGTAGCCTATCCTAATAAGCTAGCCTAATGTGCATTTCATCAGTCAAAGACAGCAAATGCAATAACATAGACTGAAATTACATTATTTCTGTCATACAAGAGTGAGGAAAAATATATTTTAAACGCAAAGCAGCTGCGTGTTCATGTTTCAGTTGTTACACTGGAAATCGAGCAGCGACTGTCGAGCCTATTTCAGTTAGCCTACTTGCCGGGATGCATTCAACAGTGTGAACATAGGCTAAACGTAACATAGCCTATTGCATAGCGTACAATATAAAATTGTATACAGTTTTGAAAGGACATGGGTTAATTGAAGCTTGCGTTTCCTATGCAGTAACGTTAGCTAACAAACTATATGGGACAGAAACATGTCCTAAATGTTACGCTTACACGCTGAACTACAATATTTGTTGTCTCTTTTTTCATGAATAAACTTGCCTTTCGTTTGTCCGAAAGAACGAGTGACATTATAAATGAAAGCGCTTTATAAATTAAATGGAAAGGAACGATAAGCACTTTTGTGTACGAGTGGTCCCGCCATGTTTTCAACTGTGGCAGATGTGATGAAACACGTCACGCGTTCTGAGTAAAGACTTCCGCAAAGGCTGCACTCGTGTTTCCTCACTGAAGGATTCTCCGGGAGCTTCCTCTTTCCCCACTCCTCGCTCCTCGGTGGAGCATTTAGCGGTTTGGAATGTCCTTAAAGATGGCGGACCTCGATCGATTTCCGGGTCAGACGAGGACCAAGGTGAGAGGACGGCTAAAAAATGCGATTGGAATGCAGCCATAGTCTCTGTCAACCCGGAAATGGACAATGAAAACCGTCGATTAAACAACCAAATGCCAAACCAACATGTTTAATTTGCAATGAGTGCGTTGCGGTAGTTAAAAATATAACATTCGGAGGCACCACATTGAGAAACACCAAACTTTTCCGGACGCTAAAGTGCACAGTTTGATTGCATCTTACGATCGGAGCCGTATTACCCTGGTTATTTAAAACAAACGTATTTGTTATGTTCCTTCAGTGTGCAGTAGGAGGCGTTGTGTTATGTCTGTGTGTGTGTGTGTGTGTGTGTGTGTTGTGTGTGTGTTATTGGTTACTGTTATTGCCACTTGTTACGGTTCTGTGGATTGATAGCACTTTTTTATTCTGTTTCTGCACTTTGTGATGTGCCTGGATCAGATATGTGACCAAAAATATTTTTTTATTTAAAAAGTGAAACAATAAACATTGTTATTTTTTTACTACATTAATTTGGTTTGTTTAAAATTTGTCATTACCAAAAGCTAGAAAAGGTTTTAAATAGGCTTCTGAAAATGTCTGGCCCGTCTACATTTCCTGGTTTTAAAATCTGGCCCAATTGAATTTGTAATTGAATAGCCCTGGTGTACAATCTGTTTAGTGCCAAATAGCAATCAAGTTTGTTTTGGGTTTTTGTTATTTCTGTCAATTATTTTTCTTTTTGTTTAGTTATAATTGTGTCCCAGGATCAGTTGACCGAGGGGACTCTTCTTTATGTTCACCTCTTGGCATTTCAGGGCTTTGTAATGGTAGCAAAGTGGGTCGCTAATTTTTATGTTTCCAAAATTTGATGGCTCTCTTTTGGATATTAATTAGTAGTGGGTATTGGCCTAATTCTGCCCTGCATGCATTGTTTGTGGTTTTCCTCTGAACCCGCAGGATACCTTTACAGAACTCTGCATGGAGGGTCTCAATTGGGTGTTTGTCACATTTTCCAAATTCGTGTTGTGTTAGTGGACCCCACACCTCACTGCCATAAAGTGCAATTGGTTCAATTACTGATTTAAAAATTTTGAGCCAAATGCTTATTGGAATTTCTATTTGAATTGACTTTTTAATGGCATAGAAAGCCCTTTTTGCTTTCTCTTTCAGTTCATTTACAGCCAAATGAAAACTCCCTGTAGAACTGATTTTTAATCCTAAATATGTGTAATTTATAGTTTGTTCAATTTTAGTTGTTCCTAAAGTGATGTTTATTTTGGGTCCCTGATGTCTGGATCTTTGTTGGAACACAAGAACCTTTGTTTTTTTTAGGTTTATTGTCAGGGCCCAGGTCTGACAAAATGACTCGAGCAGATCCAGTCTCTGCTGTAGACCTTCTGCTGTTGGTGAAAGCAGAACCAGGTCATCTGCATAGAGTAAGAATTTAACTTTGGAATCATATAGGGCGAGGCCAGGTGCTGTAGATTTTTCAGGTAGTGTTGCCAATTCATTTATATAGATATTAAAAAGAGTTGGTGAGATAGGCGATCCCTGCGCCACACCCCGCCCCTGGGAGAAATATTTTGTTAGTTTATCTCCAATTTTAATAGCACATTTATTATTTGTATACATCGATTTAATTGCATCATAAGTTTTTCCCCCTACACCACTTTCAATAAGTTTTAGGAAAAGACCGTCATGCCAAATAGAATCAAAAGCCTTCTGAAAGTCGACAAAGCAGGCAAAGATTTTGCTTTTGTTTTGGTGAACATGTTTGTCAATTAAGGTGTGTAGGGTGAAAATATGATCCGATGTTCTATAATTTGGTAAGAATCCGATTTGGCTTTTACTCAAGACATTGTTCTCCGTAAGGAAGTTTATAAGTTTTTTGTTTATGATACTACAGAAAACCTTCCCCAGATTACTGTTCACACAGATGCCTCGGTAGTTATTTGGGTCAAATTTGTCTCCACTTTTATATATGGGTGTTATGAGTCCTTTGTTCCAGATATCAGGGAAGTAACCGACACTCAGAACCAAGTTGAAGAGTTTTAGGATGGCTAATTTCAAATTACCATCAGTATGTTTAAGCATCTCATTTAGGATTCCATCTGCGCCACAGGCCTTTCTGGGTCGCAGGTTCTTACGTTTTTCAAATAACTCTTTTTCAGTTATTGGAGAGTCTAAAGGGTTTTGGTAATCTTTTATGGTCAGTTCAAGTTTTTCCAATTTTTCACATATTTGTTTTTGTTCTGGGCTTAGTGTCTTTTTTTGGTATAATTTTTAAAAATGGTTTTCCCATGTGTCTCCATTTTGAATGGGCAATTCATTGTGTTGCTTTTTGTGGAATGTGTTCCAGTTGTCCCAGAAACTATTAGAATCAATAGATTCTTCAATGATGCTGAGTTTATTCTTAGTGTACTGTTCTTTGGCTTGTGTTTTTGTATTGTGTTAGTGCCTGACAATAAGCAAGGCGTAATTCCGCATTTTCTGGTTGTCTATGTCAGGGGTTTTCAACGTGGGGGCCGCCAGGGGGCGCCAGGGGGGCCAATTGGAAGGGAGAGGAAAATGGAAAATGCAAAAAAAAAAAAAATCCTTTCATATCGAAATGAGGTCTTTGCCATGCCCGTCTTTCAATCGCAGCCAATAACTAACCGTCTGCCTGTCAGTCAAAGCGTTACGTTGAGCTGCTAACGGCCCGATTATGGAATCAAAATAGGGTCAAAAGTATTGTGTTGTGTATTAAGAAGCTGTATGTTAGATTTTTTTATATTTGCCAGTGTAATTTAAAAGTTTTTTTTTTTAAAGCCATTTCGCAATAGGGGGGCCCCAGCCAGAGGCTACGACTATTTGGGGGTCCTTGGCATGGAAAAGTTTGGGAACCCCTGGTCTATGTTTTTGGTTTGATATTTTTCTGAGTTTTTTTCTCATGTTATAGCAGTCTGAGTCAAACCATTTTTCATGGTTTTGTGTTTTGGTTTTTCTCTTGGAAGATTTCAGGTTGGACATTGATGCCAAATTCTCAAAAATATTATTTAGATTATTAACTGCCTGGTTTACGCCTTCTTCGTTGTGAGTGTATGTGTTTTCAAGAAAGGTGTCTAAGAGCGATTGAGTCAATTGGCTGCCAATTGCTTTCTGGTATTTTTCTAAGCTGTTTTGGGCCCATCTGTAGGATTTGTTTATGTTGTACAGTTTACTGGGCAGTGATTCTGTATTAGTCGTTTCTGTCCTTTTAAGATACAGTAATTTGGCTGTGATCTGACAGAGGTGTTAGTGGTTTGACTGTGAATGCTCTGAAAGAGGATGGGTCCAGATCTGTAATCATATAGTCTACCGTGCTGATGCCAAGAGGTGAACAATATGCTGATCGTCCTAGAGAGTCCCCTCTGAACCTACCGTTGACGATGTACAGACGGAGGCTCTATAGTTACAGACTGGCTGCTCTCAGTGGTATAATCGCAGAGTGTACATCTATTAGAATGCTCTCCCTATGTTCCCCCAAGACTTGATGTGAATAATAATTCCTGAGACAGTTGATCAATTAACTGCACTTTAATGCGGTATCCACATTGTGTGTATGTGGGTGTGTGTGGTTCTGAAAGACAAACAATACAAGGTAGCCATTAATAACAGCTCACTCATAATAAATGCAATAGTATTCGATAGCCACAGATATCCAATAGCTTACAGCTTAGCACAGAAGCTAACATTAAACTATGGTATCCTAATCACAGTGGGCTAATATAACTTAAGAGTTCGCTAGAAACCTAAATAAGCATTCAGAAACTGGATGCATTGGCGACATTATATTCGCGAATTACAAACGGTAAGAAACTGTCGGCAGTATAAACAAACAAACGTTGCCGTTCACATAAATTACACATCTTGCTACTACTTATTCACGCTGTAGTTACAGAATCATCACAGGGAAATGGCAATGTATCCAGTAAATAAACATCACATCTTACATATCTCTGGACGCACACACAGGAATGCTAACGGTGGATCAACTGTAACGAAGTGGTAACGTAACTTAGGCAAACACGTGTACCATGCCGCAACTTCTTCTTCCCATAAAACTGGTAGGACTCTGCACGGAAGTGTCCGCGACAGCGCCCCTAGTGGCTGGACACCCAAACAACCTGTCCTATTATATGATCTTCAGAACAGTTTGTCATAATTGTTCCTGTGTGAATGAAAAGGAAAATCAAATAGGTTATTCCCAAGTATATAATTATTCCCCTGACGATTGATAAAGTCTGGTTCTTCACCAGTTCTTGAGTTGAGATCACCACAGATCAACACATTCCCCTGGGCCTGGAAATGGTTGATCTCCCTCTCAATGTTGGAGAAGGTGTCTTCTTTGAAGTACGGGGATTCTGTAGGGGGAATATAGATTGCGCAAAGGAAAACATTTTGCATGCTACAAATTATGTATTTTTTTTATTTTAAGCCATAGATGATTTGTGTCTTTTTTTATTAATTCAATGTGCTTCCTAAGTTCTGCTTTAAGCCAAATCAGTATGCCACCAGAGTCTCTGCCCTGGGTTACTCCTGGCAATTTAGTGGAGGGAACTACCAGCTCTGTGTATCCAGGGGGACAACCAGTGGAACCTTCTCCTCTACACCAGGTTTCTTGTAAAATAATAATGTCTAGATCTTTTATTTCATTTAAAAACTCTGATGTCCTACTCTTCAAACCAAACACAGAAGAATGTAGGCCTTGGATATTCCAAGTTGAGATGCACATGGATTTCATGGTAAAACTGATCTTGTACTGTAATTAGTGTGGTTTTGAGAGAATGTGTGTGTTTGCCATGTAAAAAAAGAGGAGAAAAAAGAAGAAGAAGAAACACCCTCCCTCTCTCTCTCTCCTCCCTCCCTCTCACTCTCTCCCTCCATCTCTCTCTCTCTCTCCCTCCCTCTCTCTCTCTCTCTCTCCCCTCCCTCCCACCCTCTCTCTCTCCCCTCCCTCCCTCTCTCTCTCCCCTCCCTCTCTCCCTCCCCTCCCTCTCTCCCTCCCTCTCTCCTCCCTCCCTCTCTCTCCTCCCCCCTCTCTCTCCTCCCCCTCCCTCCCTCCCTCTCTCTCCTCTCCTCTCCCTCTCTCTCCTCTCCCTCCCTCTCTCTCTCTCTCTCTCCCCTCCCTCCCTCTCTCTCTCCTCCCTCCCTCCCTCCCTCCTCCCTCTCTCTCCTCTCCCTCCCTCCCTCCCTCTCCTCTCCCTCCTCTCTCTCCTCTCCCTCCCTCCCTCCCCTCTCCCTCCCTCTCTCCCTTCTCCCTCCCTCTCTCTCTCTCCCTCCCTCCCTCCCTCTCTCTCTATAACCCTCCCCTCTCTTCCTCTCCTTTCAAATAATAAAAAAAACATGGGAAAAATATTGCTCTGTTTTCTTATAATTCATGCATGAAATGGTTAAATAGCCTACTTTAAAAAAACGAAAAACAACGAGCCTCATGCAAGAACTTGGAAAAATACCCATGGATCCATAGATTCTGGTGATAGCAGGTTCATTTATTTTTGCATATTTAGAGTCCAGACAAAAAACATTGGAGAAAAAATGCATTGACAACATTATAATGAATACATTGATGATACCACTGCAGGACAGGAACCCAAACCAGCCATTTTGCTGAGTAGGGCCAAAGTATTTTATAACCAGTTGTCATGCACTTCCTTCTTAACTAATTATTTCATTGTATATAGCAGAAGTTCCCAACCTTTTACAGCTCGCCGCCCACATTTTACAGCTCTTCCGCGGCCCCCCTGCAGGACCCCAGCGTTTTACAAATGCAATTACACATGTAATAATCGACACTGAAAATCACGGACAGACCTACACAATGTAACACGGCTTCACAGATTGATAATTGTGATTGGGGGGGGGGGGCTGGGCTAATGAATTTTGACGCAACAAACAGTAAAAAATAACAACACTAACGTTACAGAAAAAAAACATTCACCGATCCTGGGCTAATAGGGCGCTACTAGCCTACATAATTGAAATGCACGTTACTAAATGTTTAAGCAGTAGCAACGCAGTCAGTGCTGTTAATTGAGAATGGACACAGTGAATTCACGAGTCAAATCAAATGCATACAAAACCAATGCTGATGTTATGTGCGTTTAATCAAATGTGTCGTTACATCTAATTGACAAATTCATCCTTTAGTTATAGAAACGATAGTGTGGGATAGGCGGACTGAAACATGATAGTGATGTTATTTAAGTTAATTTGATTGAAAATTACTAGACTCGGTTGGGCCAGGCTAATGTTACTCAGAATGTTTTCATAAACAGCTGTAAAACATAGCTAGATAAAACTAGGTCCCAGAGCCATAATTTACAGTTCCATAAAAAGCTTGTTCGGAATAAAAAATGAAGTCTTCATGTTCACTGCTGTATTTCCTTCATTTTGCTTTATGCCTCTTTTCAGTGTCAGACACTGGAGCTGTTTCCTTACTGGTAGATGGACCAGCCTCTGAATCTTTCCCTTTAAGAGACCCTGTTTGTAACCACTTATCCATGATAAATACCTTTGAATAAATTCAAAAAGAGAAATGTTTTAACACTGACGGTTTAGCTTGCATACAGCTAAAATGGTGGTCACACATTGATCAAACAATTCTCCAGCCGCCGTAGAGACCAATCAGAGTTCTCCCTAAATCTGATGTCTTATTTTTTGCAAAAATAATTTAAATACACAATTTTTAAATTGTTATTTAATTTTGGGTTGAAAAAAAACCTCTGGTATATAGTTGAAAACCTCTGGTATATAGTACTAATTAACTAACTACTACTAACAGCTTTCAGGTTTTGTACTAATTAGCGAACTCACTAATGTAATCTTAACTTCTATCTGCAGCTGTCTCTCTTTCTACCTGTTCTATCGCTGATCATCTTTCGTTGATTTTCTCTTTTACAACAGCTGACTCTTGTTTCCTCTTTCCCTTCTCTAATTGTATGTACTTGTCTTTTACTACCCAGTTCATGTTCAAGTTTATGTGCTATGTGTGAGTCCGGTCCACGTATTACGTGTTACTTTGTAAGTCAATCTTCAGCTTCCCTCATTGTTTAATGACGCTCACCTGTTTGTCATTTCCCTTCTCCATTTTCCCACACCTGATCTCCATCATATCTCGTCTCTCCCTGTGTATTTAAACCCTGCGTTTCAGTGTCTTGTCAGAACGTTAATTGTATTTCCTGAGCCTGTGATTAGTAAAGCCAGTGATTTATTGAGTGATTGAGACATCCTTCTGTTTTCCGATTCCGAGTTTTGCCTTTCGATTCTGTTTGTTTGCCTTTGTTGTTTTGCTGGTTTTGACCTTTTTTATTGTTTTGTGACTTTGCTTTTACTGCCGATTTTCGTACCTCTGCCTGTGATTTCCCGGTTTCTGATTTTTGGACTGTTTGACTATTTTCCTGCTTTTTGCTTTGGCACTGTCTCTGCATCTGATTACCTGGCTTCTGATCTGGACTGAAATAAATGATCCTTTTGCTACTACCTGGTCTGCGTTTGGGTCCCTGAGAACGATACCTCACACCTGACTATGATTCCATGGTTCTCTGACTCTGCCTGACTTGATGATCAGGATAACTTTAGTTCTGACTTTTTAAAACTCATGAGAGAAACACACAGACACACACATGTTTAAATGCAGTGTAGTTTAGAACCATAGCAATTCAGATAAACTACTTGTGTGCTTTATTTCTCATTTATACTGAAATTAATGTAAATGCATTTATAATATAATGTTGACAACATTATAATGAATACATTGATGTTACAAAAAATGTGTGTGTGAGAGAGAGAGACCGGGCATGAGATAATTTTCTGTGAAAAATAAATGTATTGCATTTGGCTGCATCTTCCTTAAATCTCTTGTGTCTCAGCTTTTCATTTCCACTTTTCCATTTTTTCCACTTTTGTCCATACTGGCAAAGCTAGTAATGTAAATGTGACTTTCCTTCGACCAGCAGAGGGTGAGGTTAATGTACTGTATAATTGTGGGTCAGATAAATTAGTGTAGCATCATTTATTTTTAAATGTAAAATAATTTTTCAAATCTTACTTGTGAACACAATTTTCTGAACAAAATAATGCCAACAATAATAATAATAATGCATTTTATTAATTATGTGCTTTTACAGCCAATGAAATAGAGCAGACAATTGTTCAAACATATAGTGCAGTCTTTTTTTACATTTTTAATCCTCATATTACGTTGACATTTTATGACGCCTTTTATGTTTGGGGTAAAATTGACCCAACATGCGTGCCTCCCAATTGACGACCCTGCATAGTTATTAAAAATGTGTGATGACACGGTTCAAATTAGAGTCTGAGGTAGCCTAAGTGAAAGTTGGAAATGCAATGCTTAAACTTCCAAATGGAATGAATGTGTAATGGGTGTGGGCGAGGTGGGTCTCCTATTTCCAAGGAAATACAATACAACTTCATTCCGTTGGACTTCACATAGACATGCGCAATTGAGGCCAAACACCAAGCCGTAAAAATAAATGTGCTACTCATTTGAAAATGCTAATTTATGTAAGTAACCTTCAGCTCTACGCCTGTCCTGTCCGCGCTACTCCCTTGACTTTCTGAAGCATGGCCAGTATTTTGTTCTTGATTTCTTTGGTTGCCAGGGAATACACAATGGGGTTCACACAGGACGGGACGCTTGAGGCTAATGACAGGCTTACCATTCTGACATCTGGATCGAAGCGGAAAACGAAAAGTTCAGTGACGTACAGCGTTATGATTGGCACATAGAAAATCGCCACTAGGACGAGATGTTCTGTGCACGTTGCAAGTGCTTTGTACCTGCTCTCCACATTTTCCATTCTGAACACGGCTGTCAAAATACAGGTGTATGACGTCACGATTAAACTTATGTTCCCAAAAAAAACCAGTATTGTCAGAGAAGAGGCAGCGGCCCACTGTAGTGTGTTATCGTTGCACGATAGTCGGAACACGGCCCCATAGTCACAATGATAGGCGTATACAGTGAGCGAACCACAGAAAGACAGTTTTTCCAAGATCACCACCAAGAACAAAATGGCGCTTACACAAATCAACCAAACAATCGCTAAAATGCAGAACATGCTTTTGGGCGTGTTGATAGAATTATGCCTCAGTGGGAAACATATCGCAATTAACCTGTCGTAGCCAAGTGCACTGAGGGAAAATGACTGTAGTCCTACAAAAGTGTAAAAAAAAAAAATTTGCGTCAGACATGCGTTGTATGGCATAAAGGTATCTTTTGTGACAAACGTCTCGATCGAACTAGGAATAAAGGTTGTACTGCATACCAAGTCTACAACCCCTAAATTAGCCACCGCAATGTACTTTGCAGTGTGTAGGCGATGATCCATCCATATAATGGAAATGATAAAGGAGTTGCACAAAATCGTTACAATATAAGTGAACCCGAGGAAAATTACATACAAATCAGCAAACTTTAAATACATGAATCCGACAACGTAAAATCCCACTGGTCTCACGATGGAGTCGTTTGTGAGCAAAGTGGGCAGAATTCCCATTGCACGCGTGCGACGTTCAGGACCTCCGCGTGACAGCTTATCTGGGCCATGAGAAACAGATGAATGGTTACCAATGAAAACATACAACCACGTGACAATTCAGCCTAATGTTCTGTACCCATTAGCTATCATGTACATTACATTTCGATATTTAGCAGACGCTCATATCCATACTTACACAGATTACATTTCTTCATAGGCTACAATCTACTTATACAGATTTATATTTTAACAGAAGCAGTTAAAGATTCGTACCTTTTTAATAGTAGGCTATACATAGTCAGCCGCCCAGCTGGGAGTCGAACCCCCGGTTTTGAGATATAAGCCCAGTTCTCCTAACAATTTTATTACACTGAGAACCAAGCTATCCATTGTCTCAACCAGTTGATTAGTTTAATTGTAGCTACAGTATAGGCCTACGTTTAGAGCTTGGGAGGCTAGGCTAATACACGTTGCAACTTTTCTGTGTCAATCTATATGATGTTTATAGGCATATTTATTTTAAAATTCGAAAGTTTACTCGTATAACTGCAAAATAAGTGTTCAGTTGGACTAAATCAATACGAGAAACCCGTGTGCTGGAGAGATTTATAATTTAATTGAAAGTAACAAATCAGTTAAATGTGTCACGCCAAGCATCACTGACATTTTGAGCTGGGCGCATTTTGATTTCAATTTGGGTAGGCTAATATCGGAATTCACGCATGACAATTTCACACTCAAAATAGATTAAAACCCGCGTTCAGCTCCAACACATGACATACCTATTATTATTCGTGCGTCCATTGTAACTAAACGTGGTCATTGGTCATGGTGTTGGAGCCGTTTGATCTCAATGTATTTATTTTGTATAGCGCTTTTTACAGAGATCTGTCACAAAGACGCTGTACAGAGAAACAGAAGGAAAATCGGAGTAAACCCCCAAACAGCAAACGAGGTAAAACTCCCCGTTTTGAATATATATATAAAACGAATGAAATTACATATTTGTAAAAACCTATAGTTTAGGTAAATGTCATTTATCCTCATTCCAGATAAATGTCAATGTAAAATGTTTAATGCAGTCTAACGGCAAATACAGGATTTATACAGGATTAAAACAAATACGTGTAGTTTTGATAAAGAACGCTTAAACGCAGCAGGAAAACGTTACTCACCAGTTCTTCTCAGCATAGGTCACCGTCGAAACCCGTTAGTCTAATGTGCTTCTCCCCCATACTGCAGAATATATATGTGTATTTGTGAATCCTTCTGGGGCATCAATTAAAATCCGCAAATACCCTCCCCTGCCAGAATGTATAATCCCACTTGGTAGGCTACGTAAAATGCATCGACGAGGTCACCGAGTTTCTGATTCCTATCACGAACGGGCTGCATTCCGATTGTGTGCATGGCCACTAGGATGCGCAAACAGGCAGTTTCCACCTCTCTCTATCCCTCCCTCTCTCTCTCCCCCCCCTCCCTCTCTCCCCCTCCTTCCCTCCCTCTCTCTCTCTCTCTCTCTCTCACTCCCCTCCCCCCCTCTCTCTCTCCCCTCCCCCCTCTCTCTCTCTCTCCCCTCCCTCCCTCCCTCTCTCTCTCTCAAATTCAAATGTGCTTTATTTGCATGACAAGTAAACTTGTGTTGCACAAGCATTTATACATAAATGACAGACAATAACACTCCCCATATCCAAGAAGGGTGAGAGAAAAAACATGAACAACAACCCCCCCTCCAATATACATAATCCCAGGTCAAAAGACATTTAGTCTATAATGTAATACATAGAAACCCTGGCAGTATTCAAATGAACGCACAATTAGTCCACACCCTCTCTTAAATGAGGGCAGGCAGAGACGTAATGAGCTGCCATTTCAATTGTGGCATCCTCTTCTCCCAGAACTACTTTTAATTTATTTGATTCTGATTGTTCAAATTGGTAAATTTGCGCATTGAATTTAGAAAAATATTGGTTTCGAATGAAGAGGTACTTGGGGCAGTAGAGCAAAAAGTGGGCCTCTGTCTCTACCTCTGCCAGGTTGCAGTGAGCACACAGCCTGTTCTCTTTTGGCAGCCAGGTTTTTTTGTGGCGACCAGTTTCAACGGCAAGGCTGTGGTCACTGAGTCTGTACATTGTTAATGTGTGTCTTTGTTTTGGGATTTTAACTTGTGTCAGGTATTCAGACAGGGAGTAATTTCGACCTAAAGTGCGGTAAATTTCTAATTTATTGTTTCATTTAGTTTCTTCATGCCAATTGTCAATGTACAGATTTTTGTTGATCTTGTAAAAATTTTTTAATGCTGTGGTTGTAGCATTTTCTTCAAATTGTTTATTGATGGCCAGTTGTCCAAGAGGGTAGGCTCTCTGGGTAGAGCTGGTTGCTTTTCAGTGCCTTGTGCTGATAGCAGTGTGGATCAGCCTGATTCAGATGATCCCAGAATTTCAGTGCTCTTTTTTCAATTGGCAGCAGGAGGGGGAAGCGGCCTAATTCCGCCCTGCACGCATTATTTGGGGCATTTCTGTGGACATGCAATACAGTTTTGCAGAACTCCAGGTGAAATTTTTCTATTTGATTTTCATCCCATTTTTTGTTTTTGTTGCACAATAGAGGCCCCCACACTTCACTCCCATAAAGAAGAATGGGTTGGATAATGCAGTCAAATATTTTTAGCCAGATCTTTATAGGGGAAATCTTTTTTTTTTATTGCATAGTAGGCCCTGCGTGCTTTGTCCCATAATGCATTTATTGCCATTTAGAAATTCCCTGAAGCACTAATCACCAGACCCAGGTATGTGTAGCTGGTGGTGTGCTCCAGGGTGTGGGCTCCTAGGGTAAATTGGTACCTGTTTCCCTATGATCTGGATTTTTTCTGGAAGACCATAACTCTGGTTTTTTCCAGATTTACTGTCAGTGCCCAGGTCTGACAGAATTTCTCTAGGTATGACAGGCTGTAACCCCTGTTCTGTGGGTGACAGCAGAACCAGGTCATCCGCATAGAGTAAAAATTTAATTTCTTTATCGTGTAGAGTGAGTCCAGGAGCAGCAGACTGTTCCAACTGTAAAGCCAATTCATTAATGTAAATGTTGAAGAGTGTTGGGCTCAGACTGCAGCCCTGTCTCACTCCATGCCCCTGAGTGAAGAATTCAGTTATTTTATTTCCAATTCTGGTACTGCACTTATTCTCTGTGTACATCAATTTTATGATGTCATAGACTTTACCCCCTACACCACTTTGTAAGATTTTTTTAAAATAGTCCACCGTGCCAAATTGAATCAAATGCTTTTTTGAAATCAATAAAACATGCAAATATTTTTCCTTTGTTTTTTTGGTGGACATGCCTGTTTATGAGTGTGTGTGTAGGGTGTAAATATGGTCAGAGGTGGGATGATTTGGTAAAAAGCCAATCTGACTCTCTCTCTCTCTCCCCCCTCCCTCCCACTCTCCCCCTCCCTCCCTCCCTCCCCTCCCTCCCTCCCACTCTCCCCCTCCCTCCCTCTCTCCCACTCTCCCCCTCCCTCCCTCCCTCTCTCCCCTCCCTCTCTCCCCTCCCTCTCTCCCCTCCCTCCCCTCCCTCCCCTCCCCCTCCCTCTCTCCCCTCCCTCCCTCTCTCCCCTCCCTCCCTCCCTCTCGCCCCTCCCTCCCCTCTCTCCCCTCCCTCCCCTCCCTCCCCCTCCCTCCCTCCCCTCCCTCCCCTCCCTCCCTCTCTCCCCTCCCTCCCCTCCCCCTCCCTCTCTCCCCTCCCTCCCCTCCCTCCCCTCCCTCCCTCCCTCCCCTCCCTCCCCTCCCTCCCTCTCTCCCCTCCCTCCCCTCCCTCCCTCTCTCCCCTCCCCTCCCCCCCCTCCCACCGGGCATGAGTAGTTGACTGGTCTGGAGAGGGAGGCCGACAGATGTGAATTATTTTTTAGGGAGACGAACGTGAAAAATGTGACCTCTCCTCCAACCAACATTGGGCCGGCAGTCCGCTACTCACCGCTACACAGAGCACTTGGGTTTTAGCAGGTTTTTCTTTTTCCTGTTTTTGTGGAGGGGAGGGGGAATGTGTTCCTAAAAAGGCAATAGGTCACTTGCAACTGCTGCTAGGGTCTTAACTAAAACCAGGAAGAGAGCACACATTACTCCCATTTTAAAGTCCCTGCACTGGTTACCTGTACATTTTAGAATTGATTTTAAGATGATTTTATTCGTTTTTAAATCAGTCCATGGACTTGCACTGGGTTATATTTCTGACTTACTTCCTAATTATGTTCCAAGCAGAGCCCTCAGATCCTCTGACTCACTTATTTTAATAATTCCTTAATCACAGACTAAAACTTATGGTGAGGCTGCTTTCAGCTCATATGGTCCCCGCCTCTGGAATAATCTCCCACCCGCTTTAAGGGCAGCTGAAAAGGTAGACATTTTAAAATGTCAACTCAAGACACCTTTTTAGCCTCGCTTTTACCTATGGACATTAATGGAAAAAAAATGATTTTATGTATGTATTGCTTGCTTAATTTATTTATTTTGTTTTTATAGTTTTTATTTATTTTTATTGTTTTAATAGACTTACAGTATATTGATTATTGATTGACTTTTAATAATATAAAGCATTCAATAAACATTTAGTAACGTATATTGCATTCAATTGTACAAAATGAGCTATATAAATAAAGATTGATTGATTGGTGTGTGGCTCGGCTAGTTCACTAGTAGGGGATATCTGGTTTTATGATGGTTTTAACATGAGGTAGATTTTACGCAATGTTTTCGCCCAATCAGAAACAAGCTAGGATGTAGCCAATCACGTTGCAACTTCATACACATACACGCCTGGTTTCGTGTCATTTTAGTGCCCTTTCACCAAACGTTAAATTTAAGGAAGAAATTCGTTTTTTTACATCACACATATTTTTCAGCTACTGTCATGTGTTAGCTGTGAACAAATCATAACATATATAATTTTAAACTACAATATGTGGATTATCAGTAGATATTAGTATTGACTGTCTTAAATTGTTGGCTCAAGCTAGTACAACCCGACAAAGCAAAAGTGAGCAGGCCGGGTAGATTGTGACACGTAGTGGGAGTACGTTGTTACACTTGTTTAATATGTTTGTTGTAGCTGTAGTCAGCTAACTAGCACACATACAACTTAAAACTATATAGTTACTGTAAGTACCTGCCAGAAAAAGTAAATTGGGTTGTAGTATTTTCTATTTTTATTGCTTTTACTAAGCATACTGACGGAGATGCGAAGATCAGCCGAACCCGGAAGCAGCTGGACTGGATGACAAACCATGAGTGTTCGCCAGGAATATGAAATCAACTCCAATGTAAATTGAAAATAACAACAGGTTTGATTTTAAAATAACCACATATGTACCTATACAGTTAGAGGAAACATTAACCTGAATACATACAAATAGTTTGAAAACCGAAACATTTACCAAACCTTTTTATTTTAAAAAATTTATAAAGATTGTAACAACCTACTCCACCGATTCTCACAACCTACTCCGTCGTCGCGATACATTCTTGCACCAGAAGTGTTCTGTTTAAGTCAATTGCAAATTTTGCATTTACGATCGAGCTTATAACAGCACCTATAGTTAATAGAGAGATAGAAGATATTAACTACAAAATATTATCATTGTTATGAACACAGTTTCTTAGTAATCGATTAAAGCATTATGGTAACGATGAGTGTCCCAACCTACCTTGGTATCCCCTACAATCATTAATCCATTACTTTAACCCTAAGCACAGCGTCGTGCAATAAAGAGAAGGCGTAGCAAGTTACCGTGACAACACTCTCTGGCGATGCAACCCTCAGGTTCAAAATAAATGATGTTGCCCTTAGCTCGAGGCGATTTCGCCTTTCGCTGACTGGTATCGCATTCGTCTTTGGAGCCTGTCAGAGGTACGGGTTAAAATATTATCATGGGGTGACTGCTTCTAAAGGCCCATCCACACCAAGAATGATAACTATAACAATAACTATAAATATATTGGCTGTGTCCGAAATCGCTCAATCATTCACTCTTTCCCTATACACTACTTAGGTAATCTACATAGAGCACTAGATAGGGATTGACTGGTGAAAGGAGGAGACGATTTCGGACACTACCGTTTCTGAGCAGGTTACTTAGCAACGCGCGACAGCGGTCACCTGCTTTATATTTTTATTTATTTATTTTAAGGGTTTTGTTGTCTCGTAGGTAGATAGGTAACTAGGTAGTTAGCTAATTAAGTTGCATTTTCCATTAAACATAGTAATAAAAAAATAAAAAATATATAGTTAACACTTTGTAATATATTTAATATACCGCGTTTATTTATATTTCGGTTATAAAGCCGATTTCACTAATTTAACATACAAGATGAAACTTGCATTTATATTAACATTTGTAGAACAGCACAGGCTCAGCCGTCGCCATCTTGACAAAAAAAATGTCTCCGGTGATGTAGTGTACATCGTTTGTACCCTACATTTCGTGGTGCATTGTGGGGGATATTGCGTAAACTATGTAGGGTGTCAAATTTGACATTTTGAATTCGGACACTCTACAAAATGGCCGATACCCTAAATAGTGCACTATATCATGAATAGGGAGCGATTTTGGACACAGCCATTGTTTTAAAAATCGTTCTAACTCAGGTGGATGGCCACACCACACCCTTAATGACAACAACCGTGACAAACGATAATGTTGGGATCACTTTCAGGGTGATTTGATGAACGATAGAAACACTGACAGCCAATAAAAATACATCAAGCGTGTGCTTGGTGCCACTGTTTACAGAACGTTATCGTTCATCAGTGTGGATGCTCACATCATTATCGTTGTAGTTGTCGTTATAGTTATTGCTCTTGGTCTGGACGGGGTTTTACTCATTATATTGGTGCTGTTGTAACTGCGGAGACTGCTCCCGCTGCTGAGATTGCTCCCCCACTATTTCCGGTTCTGTCGGCATTGTGATGTATCGACCCCTTATTATATACAGCGCTATCACTTGGCTAGCACCAGGCCCGGCACCAGGATGAAGTGACTGAGGGGGCAGTTAAAAATGGCAGGGGGCAAATATTTTTATATAGTACAGTAGGTTATCATCCTGCTATGCAGTGGCGGCTGGTGCCAGTTCTCCTCGGTGGGGCTCTCAACCCCCCCCCCCACATCTTATTGTCATTATGAGCGGCGCCAAGACTTTTTGACTGGGGTAGCTTAGGTGGTGTTATATCCAAACATTCTCTAATACCCTCTCTGCTATATCGTTGCTTCTCTAATTTCCACAATCACGCAACACATGTCAATACAATGCACTTTTATCCAAAGTGACTACGGATCGAGTACAATAACACTATAACAGTCAGCCAGCTATTCATAGTAGGCTAGGCTACTACTAACAACAACAACACGTGAGCACCGAACACGCTATGCGACTGCCACCACACACTCAAAAAATAATACAATTGTGCAATCTAGACCTAACATGAAACATAAAAGTAGCCTATAGTCATCATCACATATTGCCAACATGACAAAAAAACTCTCACTCAAACTCCAACATTTGACGCGATCAATAGACTACTACTATCAACAGGTAGCTAGGTTATCGACAGCCTAGGCCTATTGTCATTGCCAACACATATAACGTTAGCCTACTACACATATAGCACTAACATTAGGCCTACTGTGTTAAACTAAATTATCTAATTTAACGTTAGCCTACTCACCAATGGACGTCTCTCATACTATAGCAGGACAATGTGCCTGTTGTGGTTCATGGCAAAATTATCAATGATGTCCTGCTCATCGAGGCTTTGCTTCTCTGGAGTTAATCGACAAAAAAGCCGGGTTGCTATTCTGAGTGTCCCCGCTGTTGCTCCTCATGTAATTTTTTGCACGCCATAAACAAGAAAAACTGCGTTCACAGAATCGCATTTTAACTCCGCACTTCTTAGCTGGGTATTTTCGCAGAATACGGCACCGTTCTTCCATGTTGTGTCCTCATTAGTTTTGTGTATTTAGTTTGCCCTGTTTTTTTGTTCGGGGCCAGACCGTCTTGAGTCGTTACCTGTGATTCTGTTTGTGTCTTGCCCTGTGTTTTTGGCGTGAGTGTGTTTTGCTCCAGTTAGTTTGTTGTCTTGCTAGTTTTTGTCGTTCCCTCCGTTTGGGTTTCTGCCTTATTCTGTCTGTTACCTTGGCATCTTGTGGACCTTTTCCCCGGCTGCCCCAGTCCTGTCTGTCTTCTTGCCCTTGGCGGCTCCAGCCCAGCTCGTCCTACCCAGGCTCGTCCTACCCAGCCTCTTGTTCCTGCCCTGGTCTCCTGTTCCTGCCCTGGTCTCCTGTTCCTGCCCTGGTCTCCTGTTCCTGTCCTGGTCTCCTGTTCATGCCCTGGTCTCCTGTTCATGCCCTGGTCTCCTGTTCATGCCCTGGTCTCCTGTTCATGCCCTGGTCTCCTGTTCTTGCCCTGGTCTCCTGTTCTTGCCCTGGTCTCCTGTTCATGCCCTGGTCTCCTGTTCTTGCCCTGGTCTCCTGTTCCTGCCCTGGTCTCCTGTTCTTGCCCTGGTCTCCTGTTCATGCCCTGGTCTCCTGTTCCTGCCCTGGTCTCCTGTTCCTGCCCTGGTCTCCTGTTCATGCCCTGGTCTCCTGTTCTTGCCCTGGTCTCCTGTTCTTGCCCTGGTCTCCTGTTCATGCCCTGGTCTCCTGTTCTTGCCCTGGTCTCCTGTTCCTGCCCTGGTCTCCTGTTCTTGCCCTGGTCTCCTGTTCTTGCCCTGGTCTCCTGTTCATGCCCTGGTCTCCTGTTCCTGCCCTGGTCTCCTGTTCATGCCCTGGTCTCCTGTTCTTGCCCTGTTCTTGCCCTGGTCTCCTGTTCTTGCCCTGGTCTCCTGTTCTTGCCCTGGTCTCCTGTTCATGCCCTGGTCTCCTGTACCTGCCCAGACCTCCTGTACTTACCCAGGCTCCCCTGTTCCTACCCAGGCTGAGTGCCTGTCCCGGACCGCGGACCCCCGCGCCGGTTCCCGTTTGTTCCTGACCGCGGGCCCCCGCGGTGCCCCGAGTTCCTGATCCATCAGGTTCCAGTTCCGCCTCCACCTGGCTTTGTCCACGCCGTCCCTTTTCTGCCTGGCTCCTGTCCGCCAGGCCCCGTCCAGGCCGTCCCTTTCCCGCCTGGTTTCTAAACTGTCTGGTTCCTGTCCGCCTGGCTCCGTCCGGGTCGTCCCTTTCCCATCTGGTTCCTAAACTGTCTGGTTCCTGTCCTGCCTGGTCCAGCCACCTTTTGTCCAGCTCGTCTCCTGCCCCGGCCCGCTCCCTAGCAGAGTTTTGCCCTGAGCTGTCTCTGAGTCTTGCATTTGGGTCCAGTCCAGTTCGGGACTGGAACACAAAATCTACAAAAAACAAATCAAAATACATTTGAGTTGGATAACACATTGACATCAATTTTAAAATACATTTTTATTGACTTTAAACCTCTGCTTAATGGACACAATACATGCAATAGTAGTAGCCTAGTTTCATGCTGACAAATGAAAGTTGAAGTGTTTTAAAAGCTAAAATCGTCTAAAAATAATGTTTGTTTACTGTTCACAATGTGGGTCGCGGTGTGAGCTGCCATGATGATGTGATGTCAAGTTTTTCCTTGTCAGAGTTTGGGGTTGATTTCCCGATCCCTGCTTTCCGACATGGAACTCCTAGTTTAAAGGGCGTTTTCTACAGTTTCCCTCGTCGGATATCGGGATTCCTAGTTGGAAATGAATAAACAAATGCAGCATTAGCATTAACCAAAAATACGCTTTGCTGTTAAGTCTTGTTTTGTTTATATTCCTATGTCACCCTCGTCGTAGGAACGATAACTTTGAACTTAACCAATTTAACCAAGAATAAATAAATTCACTTACCACGTAACATACACATATACTAGCGTGCTAGCATGTACAGCAGCGACCGCAAAAACAGGCAATGAATAATTCTAACGTTTTTTTTTATTTGAAAATGAAAGCGCACCTGAATCTGATTAATCTGATCAAAAATCAGTGTTATTCATCAGTATGATGGTTTTTATTGTTACATTGATACAATGTTTCCATTTAAACCTAATACATCGGTGACCATTACCATCAGAAAGTGAATATTGATTTGACCATTGAAAATTGGTTGATGACCGATACTGATGCTTATAACACAATATCAATGTTGATTCAATAGTTTCTTGCTGTCTGGGATATTATTCAGATTTGAGGTGCACATGGCCAATTTCATTACAAAAATAAGCACAGCCTAGATGTAATAAGTGTAGCCTATAACGTTATATATTTTGTATTATTTTAAAATCCCATTGCTAGCCTACGTCAATTTCCAACATATTAATTTACTGGGGATGGAAACCTAAAAAATGCTCTAATATTGTAGGCTACGTTAGCATTGCAGCCATAGCTACAATATAATCTGTCTGCAATGCTAGCTAGCAAATTAATTTAAATACTTTTGTGACTTTAAATACCCTAGTCCAGGGGTTCCCAAACTTTTCCATGCCAAGGACCCCCAAATAGTCGTAGCCTCTGGCTGGGGCCCCCCTATTGCGAAATGGCTTTAAAAAAAAACTTTTAAATTACACTGGCAAATATAAAAAAATCTAACATACAGCTTCTTAATACACAACACAATACTTTTGACCCTATTTTGATTCCATAATCGGGCCGTTAGCAGCTCAACGCAACGCTTTGACTGACAGGCAGACGGTTAGTTATTGGCTGCGATTGAAAGAAGGGCATGGCAAAGACCTATTTTCGATATGAAATGATTTATAACAATTTATATCTGATTTTAAACCGGCACAGTAATCTTATGAATTGAATTGAAATACATTTTTTAAATAAAATAATATTTTTTTTTTTTTGCATTTTCCATTTTCCTCTCCCTTCCAATTGGCCCCCCTGGCGCCCCCTGGCGGCCCCCCGTTGGGCCGCGGCCCCCACTTTGAAAACCCCTGCCCTAGTCTAACTATAACTAGTCTAAACGTAACTGACCAAATTTAACGTTATCTGTCCACTTATCCATCATGTTTACTAACATTACTGTTGCCACTTAGCCTAGCTACTTATTGCCGGTAACGTTAGTGAATGTTAATGAAGTTAATCTTACTTTTCCATAGCTTTATACACAGACAGTAGTCTGACTCTGACAAGTAGGCTAGTTCAAATATAATGATGTGTATATTAGGGATGTTCCTAACGCCTAATTTCCCTGACGTTTAAACGGAAGTTTAAACTTAGACTAGTCGACTAGTCTAAAAGTAAGAAAACACTCAAACTTGAGCACAATTTGATCTTTAAGGTTAAACATTGTCTGAAAAAAATATTGCGTATATTATAAGAGCCATTTGAAACCGTTAATCACATTCTTCAATAACCAAATCGTATTTTAAATGCCGCTGAAATGTGTGGCACTTTGCGCCTTGCATTATGAACATTGCACATTATCCTACAAAACATGACAACAACTCACTAAATAAAAGTTAACAAATAACATTTATTGAAAACAATATTCAACGTAACAAAGCATTTTTAGGAAACGTGCCTGATTCTTACAACGGCATTTTAATTGGGTGAACATGATCGCATAGCAAATACAGTAAAAAAATAATAATCAGTCATCAGAAAAACTACCAATAATAGGCCCACAAAAAAATAACAATTAGGCCTACTGATCGACGTGACATTAGATTAGTTTTATTGGGCTATTCAACAACGCGATAGGCCTACTTACTCTTTCCACCTCGCTGGTTAAACTTGCAAGGCGAACAGGCTAATGCGTTTTGTTTTTTTCCTTTTTTTACATTTTTTTTATGAATCCGGCGTTGTTAACATTAGTAAAGCAACATTTGACCAGGAAAACATGACATTTCAGTGCAAATTATGCCAATATGTAATTTAAATGTGTACATTAATAAAATAATAAGTTTAACCGACTAGTATTTATGGTGCCGACTAGCGAGGGTAGCAACGTTTAATCGACTAGTCGACTAAACGCGCACATCCCTAGTGTATATATAAAAAATATAATGAAATATAATGAGTATGGCAATAACGTTCACCTAAATAACATTTAACTTTGTCAATTCATCTCAACATTACATAGCTGACCCACAGCTACCAAACTGGAACCAAATGAGAACCATGACGCAATCAACGTCGCTCACTCCAAAGATTGGTGATATCTGCCAACAACTGCTTTTCCTGAAGTGCCCGGATGTGCACAAAGTGAAAAACTGAAAGTTAGCTTTTGGAGAATTCTAATTTTACAAACTGAATTTTTGAGATCTGAATTTGAAATCAGAGTTTAACTGAATAGCCTACCAAAAAATTCAGATTCAAATCACATAATTACATTTCAAAACGTATATACAATTTAAATTTATGAAATACAAATACAGTGCAATAAAATTCAGTTTCAAAATGTATATACAAATTCAAATGATAAAATACAAATAAAAATGGACTAAATTCGAATTCAGTTTTCTGGTGGCACAAGTTTTACACCATATAATTTACACTAGCCTGTAAGAAGTTTTCTGAAGTTTAAGAATGTTTGGTGAATCCGATGTGAAGTACTCGTACGAACTTCTCTCAAGAACGAATATAAGAGAAAGTTAATAGAAAAGGGAAAATAAAAAATAATATAATGTTCTTGCATATTGACCAAATATCTCAAATATAATATTTATCTCAATAAACATTGCACACAAGCTATTTTACAGAACATCAGTAATCAATGCTATTGTAGATTTTAAAGTATTGCAGTTACGTTTGTGTACTTTGGTTTATTCTATTCATTGAATTTCTTAATTATTTAGCTATTTGACTGAATATTATTTTCTAACCCATGTGCCCACACACAAAAGCCCAAATTTAGAAAATATATTTCAGTTTTAGAGCATGTTTTCGATTGGCCCAGACCGTCTTTATGTGCAATACAAGATATTTCAGATACTTACAGAAGTTTATGATGACCAGATTTACAGTGGCTGCTATAAGGGCATTTGAGTGTTTGTGGTCAAAAAGTACAATATACATCTTTAGTAACTCCAAAGCACTTTGTTCAATGACATGTTTCAAAAGTCTATATGCAGGTATATGATTATGAAGCCCACCAGAAACGTATTTAAACATCTAAAATGATCTTCACACAAAAACAAACTGGGCCAGTGAGAAACAGACACTAAAACTAAATGAATATTTTTTTTAAATCCAGAAAGTGCCATCCCTTTCAAGTGTATCTAGGGCTATAATCAAAAGGACATATTATCCTTTTGCATTTGCCTCATGGAGCTGAAAAATAATCTGGACATGTCTGTAGAAAACTAAAGTAATCATTTTAAAGTAGACAACAGAGAAGTTTTTATTTTTTTATTTTTTTATATATCATTATCTTTATTTCACCAGGTAGGCTGGTTGAGAAAAAGGTCTCCCTGACAATAATGTATTGCAGTTTTACACAAGCAGACCACAAGATAATAGAGAAAATTACACAAAATAAGAATTAAGACACAGTTTATAACGCAATTTTTAAACATTCAAATGTAATTCATGGTTTTTGGGTGGAGGGGGTCGGGGGTGTCCTATTTCCAATAAAATAGAATTCAACTTTATTACATTGGACTTCATTACAGGGGCGTTTCTAGACTGCTTTGATTGGGGGGGCATGAAGAGATGTTGGTGGGGCACAAAAGGGGGATGAAGTAGTGGGATGTCTGGGGGTCCTCCCCCAAAAAAATTTGAGGCATTTCCTGCATTTCTACACAACCTCACACAGGGCCATTTTATTACCATTTTGAAGATTACTTTTTTCAAAGCCCTAGATGAGATTTGAGATGCTTTCATATAAAACTAAAGCATATTAGTATATTAGTGGATATGATAATTTTATTACATTTTAAACCCACCTCCACCCCCCCATCTTATAGGTGGACAACTTTATTTATGCCCAATAATACCAAACATTATCTCATCTTGGAAAAAAGTATATTAAAGATGAGCTATATTCCTTCATCATTTCAGTCTCTGTGCTATTTTCTATTTACATGTGAAACTACGTTACGGTAACTGGCTCATCATTTTTATTTATATTTTAGCCACTGACTAGCCAACACGCAGCAGTAGGCTAGCTAACACAAACACACACACACACACACGGGCGCCGCACACACAAGTGCAGCCAGCTAGTGCAATGCTGCAGATGCTTCGCAGAATCGCAGCTATAACAACAAGGTTAGGTTCAACATGTAATCAATCTATTTACAATCAAATCTCCCAGAAGTAGATTCTCGCCACTATTCTCAACTCGAATATTATATCCTAAGCAATGCATAACAGTTAGTTATCAAGAAGACGGCATAGATTGATCAAAGAAAGTGACCTCTTTCTCTCTCATTGCGTCTCCATGTTTTATATGGCCAAACCAACCAATCGGATATTAGAGAAATATATTATTTTGATGTGGCATTTTTATGATTGGCCGAATTGTCTGTAGCTCTAATAGCCTACTGAGTGACGGTGCTACGGGCGTCAGATTCATATTGTCGGATTAAATTTTTTCTGGATTTGGCTTCAAAATGACCAATAGGCAAGCAGTGCATTTTTTGATGACCAATGACAAAATTACAGAAAAATAGCTATAACGGTGATTTTTTCAGAGTTTTCATTGGATGGGCAGACGATACCTCTAGGTGGGCAATGCTGATCTCTGGGTGGGCAATGCCCCCACCCCCAGCCCACCCGTAGACACGCCCCTGCTTCATTACATTCACCTTGACATGCACAATTGAGGCCAAACACCAAGGCCTACAATTACATGGATGTTATGCATTTGAAAATGTAAACTTACTGCAAAATTTGACTCTACACTGGCCCTGCCCACACTGCTGTCTTGACTTTTTGGAGCATCTTTGCTTGCCAGAGAATACACGATGGGGGTCAGACAGGGTGGGATGCTTGAGGCTAACGACAAGTTCACCAATCTGACATCTGTATCCAAGAGTTCTATGAAAAATTCAATGCTGAACACTGTCAAGAGCGGAACATAAAAAACTGCCACTAAAAACAGATGTTCTGTGCAAGTCACAAAGGCTTGTACCTGCTCTCCACATTTTTTATTCTAAACACGGTCATCATAATACAGATGTATGACATGAAGGTTAAACTCAGGGGCGCAAACAAATTAAATATAGCCAGAGTTGAGACAGTGGACCAATGTAAACTGGTATCACTGCAAGATATTGTGTACACAGGGGCATAGTCACAAAAGTAGCTGTACACATTGAATGAATCACAGAAAGACAGCCTGGTAATGATTGTGACCGAGAACACAACAACACTGAAACAAAATGACCAAACACCCAGCAAAATACTGATAATGACGGTGATTGTGTTGATAGTGTTATGCCTCATTGGGAAATATATTACAATTAACCTGTCATAGGCAAGTACAGTGAGAGAAAACGACTCTGATGAGACAAAACAGTAAAAGAAAAACATGTGTCAAACATGTGTTGTAGGAAGTAAAGTTATCTTTTACAAGAAACAGCTTAAGCATACTAGGAATAATGGTTGTACTGAGCACACAGTCAACAATAGCCAGATTAGCCACTGCAATGTACTTGGGAGTGTGTCGGTGATGATCAATCCATATAATCGAAAGGATAAAGGAGTTGGACAAAACCGTTATAACAAACATCCAAACCATCACTCTGTTGCCAGATATGGAGTAGATGTGGGATGGATCACTGCAAGGGTTATTTCTCCTGACTCATTTTACTATAGAACTCTATGGAAAAAAAAGTCAGGAGAAACAACCTTAAAGGGATTCATCCACATCTACTCCATATCTGGCAACAGAGTGATGGTTTGGGGCTCGTTTGATACCTTAGACCCTTGATGACTTACAGCCATTTCGCCAGTCATGTGTTCCATACTGTACCAGCGTAATTTACAGCTGAATCTAGTCTCACCCCCCAATTCTCATAGAGATCAGTTCAAATGCAGAGGTTATAGTATCGCTTGTAACAATACCTGAAAATAAGATATCGAGACCAAATATTAAATATGATACTTTAAAAATATGTTAAAGCAAAGGGTAGGAATACTTATGTGAGAGATTTCAGTTTTCGATTTTTAATATATTTGCAAAAATTTCTAAAAACATGTTTTCACTTTGTCATTTTGGGCTATCTTGTGTAGAATTTTGCGACAAAATGAACTCAATCTATTGCAGAATATGTCTGTAATGTAATAAAACGTAGAGAAGGTGAAAGGGGTGGGCAGACTTTCCGGCTTGACTGTAGTTAATGTTGTATTGCCTTTTTAATTAATTGCAGCTTTATAATAAATGCCCCATTATGGCTTTTTAGCCAATCAAGCATGCTTCTAGCTTGCTGTCAAACACATTACTCCCTTATACAAGGTTTTTGAGTGTATGTGAGGAATAGTGAGTAAGAAATAATGATACTTGAGTCAGTAACCTTCACTGTAGACTTACATTTTTATTAAGAGACAATCAATTCAATTCATGAAACATTATTGTAAAGTGTTACCGACTATATTGTATTACAACAATAAAACACGTAACACATAATAGCACTAATAGCTAATAGCTGTTTTGACAATCTGAAGCTGAGCCAACACGCACCATTCACATACATTGTTTTACATGTTAGCATATTATCATGTAGGATATCTAATATTTATATTTAGGTAAAACTACCCTGTGAAAACTCTGCCAAATACGGAGTTTCTAAGTGCCACAATTGTAAAGTGTCGCATAGCTAGTCCATTTAACAAGCAACCCCTCACTTAGTCTCACCTGCAACTATACCTACCCAGGCATGAGCGTTCTTGCAGCCTGTCTAGCCAACATAAATAAATGGATGAACAAAAATTTCTTGAAATTAAATGAAGAAAAGACAGAGGTAATTTTAGTGGGCCCTAAGTGAAAAAGAGACAAGCTGCAAGCAAAGATGGGAAGCCTGGCTAAAAAGACAAAATCTGACGTCAGAAGCCTGGGAGTTATCTTGGATGCTGACCTAAATTTGAAATCTCACATAGACAAGGTGACCAAGACTGTATTTTTTCATTTAAGAAATATAGCCAAAGTAAGAGCCTTTGTAACTCACCAAGATGCTGAAAAACTGATACACGCTTTTATCTTTAGCCGCTTGGACTACTGTAATGCACTTTTTACTGGCCTGCCTAAGAAGTCTATTGATAAACTCCAAGATATCCAGAATGCTGCTACTAGAATTTTAACAAAAACCAAAAAAAAGTGAACATATTACACCCGTCCTTGCTACTCTGCACTGGCTTCCAGTTTCTTTTAGAATCGATGTTAAAGTCTTGTTACTTGTATATAAAGCTTTAAATGGCCTAGCACCTTTTTATATCAAAGATAGCCTATCACCTTATGTACCAACTGGAGCACTTAGATCATCCACAGCGGGCTTACTTAATGTACCTGTGGTGAAACAAAAAAAAGTGGTGAGAGTGCCTTCTGCTATTATACACCAAAACTCTGGAACACTCTCCCACAAAACATTAGAATAGCAGATTCAGTTGGTAATTTTAAAAAGCAGCTCAAAACCTTCCTTTTTAATTTGGCTTTTAATTATTTTTTTATTCTGCTCATTGATACTTTTTCATGTTTTTATTTAATTTTATTACATTTTTATTGTTATTTTTTATTTTACTTATTTATCTTACTCATTGACAATTTTATACTAAACATTTTATTTGATATTATTTTATTCATGTTTCCATTTCAATATACATTGTTTTATTTTTCTAGTTTATTCTCCTTGTTTCTATGTTTTATAACTGATTATGATTGCTGTGCTTTTCCCTGTTTTTTGCCTATGTTTTTATCTTTTCTTTTAAGCACTTTGAGCTGCAGTCTGTATGAAAGGTGCTATACAATTAAAGTTGTTATTATTATTATTAGTATTATTATTATTATTATTACTGTAATATAGCTTGTGTGTAGTGTTTGTTGAGATACACATTATATTTGAGATATTGTGTTTTAAAGTATTTCATAAAGCTACGTTCTTTTGTGTTTTTTGTATGTGTTGCTTTTTTATTGTTGCCGAAGAGGTGTGTGTGTGCGTGTGTGTGCGTGTGTGTGTCTGTGTGTGCGCGCGTGTGCGAGAGCATGCATGTATGTGTACGAAAGTGGGTTGGGGAGAGAAATGGTGTGGGAACAATTTCAGCTCACACAGTTAAAAATAAACAATTTAATTAGCTGGTTGCACATTCGACAGGCAAAGGAGGGTAATTGCGGATTTTAATTGGTGTCCCAGAAGAATTCCAAACTACTCGTATTCCCCGCACACCGGGCGATATATTCTGCAGTATGGGCGGAGAAGCACATTAGACTAACGGTTTTCGGTCGTGAACTATGATGAGGTGATCTGGTGAGTAGTGTTTTACCGCTGCGCCAATTCTAATCTGCGCCAATTCTAATCTGCGCCTTTAATCGTTCCGTCTTTCGCAATTCATTCAGACGCGAGGGAGTGTTTGTTTCCACGCGCTGACGTGGAATAATAGTGACAGCTAGTACACCAAATACAATGTTGAAAGGGTATAGTGCTACAAGATAATGTAGAGCAAAGCCCAAAATATGATCCACTCAAGGTGGTCAATACCAGGCCGATTTACGCATTGTGTTCTTACTTTTCTTTGTGTTCTTGGTATCATTTTAACTGGATTATTCCTCGATACAGCCCAATCAAAAACTTGTGTGTGTGTGTGTGCCGCAGACGCTGTCATTTTGGAAACAATTCAAGAGCGATTTCGGAAGAAGAGACGGTGTACCAAAAGACTCATGCGTGACATCACCTCCACGGTTTGGTTCTCGTTTTAAGTGGTTCTTGCTTTATCAAAATGTATTTGTTTTAATCCTGTATAACTGTTGTATTTGCGTTTAGACTGTATACAATGTTTTACACTGACAGTTCTATGATTTGTCAGGAAGGCTATTTATGACATTTTTCCTAAACCTCAGGCTATTAAAAACGTAGACTTCAATTTGCTTTGGATTTACTACCATAAATAGCTTTAAAAACATAAAATATCTGATTAAACAGTCGAAGACCATTGACCATGTTTAGTCAGAATGGACGCAGTACATAATAATTGGGGTGTCTTGACGTGGTGCTGGGCCAAACGGTTTTTAGCATATATTTTTAGTTCTATATCCGTAAATTCCGATATAACACGATTAAATCAATATGCGCACTGCTTAAAAATTTCTATCGGCTATTAGTTTCAATGTAAATACATATTTCTCCAGGAGAACGGTTTCTTAGCTGACCAGTTCAACACTTGCAGTTATATGAGTAAACCTTTATCTTTAATTTAACTTTTAATACATCTTATTAAATATGTGTTTAAACATTCCATAGATTTACACAGAAAAGTTGCAATGTGTATTAGCCTCCCTAGCTCGAAAAGTATATACTGCAGTCCAAACTTAAATAATAAACTGGTCAGGGTAATTGATATCTTGTTTCTCAAAGTAGTAGGCCTATTATTGGAACAGGGCTTAAACTCAAAGCCGGTGGGCTCGATTCACAATTGAGCTGCCGACGATGTAGCCTACTATTGAAAAAGTTACTCATCTTCAACTGCTTCCGTTCAAATGCTGTATAAATATAGGCTATTGTATGACATTTTTAATATGTGTAAATATGGAAAATAGCGTCTGCTAAATGTCGAAATGTAGATAATGTAAATTCGAGGTAATGGGTAGGGAACATTACTCTTAATTGTCACGAGGTTTTATGTTTTATTTGGTCATTATGCATCTGTTTCTGCCCCAGGACTCAGAGGAAAAGCAGAAAACGGGGAGGTCCTGAATGCCGCACACGCGCAATGGGAATTCTCGCCACTTTGATCATAAACGACTCCATCATTAGACCAGCGGGATTTTACGTGATCGGATTTACGTATTTAAAGTTTGCCGATTTATATTTAATTTTCCTCGGCTTCATTTATATTGTAACGGTTTTGTCCAACTATGTTATAATTTCCATTATATGGATAGACCGTCGTCTACACACTCCAAAGTACATTGCTGTGGCTAATTTAGGGGTTGTCGACGTGGTATGCAGTACAACCTTTATTCCTAGTACGATTAAGACATTTGTCACGAAAGAAACCTTTATGTCCTACAACACATGTTTCACACAGATGTTTTTTTATTACTGTTTTTTAGTACTACAGTCGTGTTCCCTCAGTGTACTTGCCTACGACAGGTTAATTGCGATATGTTTCCCACTGAGGCATAATTATATCAACACTCCCAGAAGCATGATCAGTGTTATAGCGATTGTTTGGTTGTTTTGTGTAAGCATGACTTTTGCAATGATCTTGTTCATGACAGAACTGTCTTTTTGTGATTCAGTCACTGTGTATAACTTTTTCTGTGAGTATGCGGCCGTGCTCAGTTTATCCTGCAATGATAGCACACTGCAGTGGGTTGTTGGCTCTTCTCTGAGTATGATCTGTGCGTTTGGCCCTCTTAGTTTCATCGTCATGTCATACGCCTGTATTTTGAGAGCCGTGTTCAGAATGAAAAATGTAGAGAGCAGGTACAAAGCTCTTGCAACGTGCTCAGAACATCTCTTCCTAGTGGGGATTTTCTATGTGCCAATCATAACGCTGTACATCATTGAACTTTACTTATTCCTCGTCAATCCAAATGTTAAAATGTTGGGCTTGTCGTTAGCCTCATCCATCCCGTCCTGTCTGAACCCCATTGTGTATTCTCTGGCAACCAAAGAAATCAAAAACAAAATACTGGCCATTCTCCAGAAAGTGAAAGTAGCAGCAGGGGCAGGGTACTCAGAGAGACAACGGTTGCAGTAAATGTACATTTTCACATGAATCACATTTGTCTTTAGTAGGCCTTGGTGTTGGGCCTCAATCGCATGTGTCTATGCAAAGTCTAATGTAATGAAGTTGAATTGTATTTTCTTGGAAATATCGGCGACACATTAATGTCATTTAAAATGGTATGCGTATGTTAATTGCTATTTTGTGTCATTTTCTCTTTTATTGTTTTGTTTTCTGCTTGTGTAATATTGTACTAAACCATGCTGCTGCTGCCAGTCAGACCTTGCACTCAGCTGACCTACCTGTTTAAATAAAAGTAATTGTATGGGGAAAAAAACTTTTCTGGGTCTACTTTCAAATTAATAATTTACTTTATTCTGACACGTTAGGATTACTTTTCATCTACCTGGGGCAAATACTGAATGATAAGGTGTCCGAGTTTAATTTAGCTTATTATTTGCACACATTAAAAACAAGAGTGACAGTGTTAGTAGACCATAGTAATAATAATAATAATAATAATAATAATAATAATAATAATAAATATAGCTGCAAGCAGCGATTCCCGGGGACCGAGAGGCATAAGCAGCATTTGTCAAACACAGAGACTGCAAAATGGTAGACAACTCAAGACAGGGTTGACCCAAAAAGCAAATATTTGTTTCAAATTTTTTGTCATTGTTGATGGTATCTAAACCTGATCCCGTCAGGGCTTGCGTATTATCATAAATTCTTAATTTTCCTCGTAGCCTACTTCATTTTTATGGTGACATTGTGTTATGTGTGAAAACCATAACCCGAACAGAGATGAAGTGCATCCTTTTTGTCGCAAATGAATATAGAAATCTTGGCTGCTAAACCGCAACAGGACAACATAGGTAGGCCTACAGATGGATGTTTTTGTTGGCTTTTGTGTGAGATTGCGACAAGTGATGATGTTTGACTAGAAATGTTTGTTAAAAGCATGTAGCCAATGGCACAGTTATGAATAGATTTTTTACATTACGGCAACAATGCACTCTTAACCAGATCATATTTTGTATGAAAACTTTATTTTCTGTCTGACAAATGGATATTTATTTCCATAGCCAACTGCGTAAATGTGACCTGCAGTAAATCTTTCGTTGGTAGTTTGTATCATAGGCTACTGGACTGTGTCGGCGGCCTTTTACGTTTTTTTTCAGTACAAGTGAAACAGTGTACAGTTAATACAACATTAAGTGAAAACAACATTAAAAAAACATAGCATTTGCCAAACATTAACTTAGCCTTTGGTACCAAGCAGGAATCGAACCACTGACCTCACGCATGAAAAGCCAAGATTATAAACACTAGGCCAAAGCAGGTTAACAGAAATGCATAGGCCAAATAAGACTTTTGTGTTGCGGTATCAGATTGTGTTGACTAACTGACTTCATAATTCAAACAGTTAACAGTTGATACTGTTAAATTTCTTAACCTTTAGAATAAAAAGACATTCGTTAATGTGACAAAAAACATAAAGAAAAGCATAGCATAATTTAGCCTTTGGTACCAAGCAGGAATTGAACCACCGACCTCACGCACGAAAGAGCTGGCCAAATAAAACGTTTGTGTTGCAGTATCAGATTGTGTTGGCTTACTGACTTTCTAATTCAAACAGTTAACAGTTAATATTGTGAAATTTCTTATCCTTAGCAAAAAACTTACTTATTATGTTAAAAGAACATTCTTAGCATGAAGTGCACCAAAAATAAATGTTAGTAACAAGTTGGGAGCGAACTGCCAACCTACTACACGGTAGGACAATGCCTTAACCACAAAGCTACAGGAACATCTACAGTTTGTATGGTAGGTAGACAGCCTTTTGAGCATTGATAGTGTACTTGGCATCCCAATATGTGTAACTTTAAAGCGCCACCACGTGGCTTGATTGGGTTAAAACTGCAGGTCTAAAGTTTTGATCAAACTCTCAATCGACCCACAAAGTTTTATAACTTTATGTCAAACGGTTTTAGAATTCTGCCATTTCTTAACATAGGCCTTGGAAAAGTAACGCATTTATGAAGGGACGTAGGATGAGTCCCTCGAACAGGTTTTGTGCAAATTGGTCAAATTCTCTAGGAGGAGTAGTATTTTAAGTGTTTTACAACAAATGCTAATTAGCGGAAAATCCAAGAAGGCAGACTTCAGGGTTCCTTGTGGCAAATTTGTTGAGCCTGAGCAGAGGGACTTGTACACCAAATTTTGTGACTCTAGATCATAGGTGTCAAACTCCCGGCCCGCGGGCCAAATCCGGCCCGCCACGTCATTTTTTGTGGCCCGCGAGAACTTAATTATCTGACGCGGAATCCGGCCCGCCACGTCATTTTATGCGGCCCGCGAGAACTTAAGTATCTGACGCGTGTATCTACGTGGCTGGTTAACGGGGATTTACTTTTACGATATAACAGACAAAAGCAGTAGCGGACGCACACCCGCGGTACATACGTTAAATAAAACGTTAAACGAAGTTTGTATAAAAATTTTAAAAAAATATTGCCCCCCCCCCCCCCGTCAACAAAAATTATTGATTGCACACACCCCCCCCCCACCCCGTCAACAATTACAATCAAGGTCCGCGAAAATTGTTGATTGCACCCCCCCCCGTCAACAATTACAATCGAGGTCCGCGAATATCCCAAGTATGGTTATATTTATAGTCTTAGAGTTACAACCGGCCCTTTGAGGGCAACCATAATGCTAATTTGGCCCAGGGTGAAAATGAGTTTGACACCCCTGCTCTAGATCAAACGGGGTGTTGGCAGTGGGCGTGTCAATGTCAAAATTGTGTCACGTGCACTACAGCGCCAACAGGTGTTCAATCTGCGTCATAATATACAGGATCCAAGAGTTTAGCTATCCCAAGATTCTAGGCCAAACCAGCTCATGGAAATTTTAGGTGAAAGGGGAAAAACTTTTTTTAAATCAAATAAATAATTGTAAAAAAAAGAATCCGAACAAAAACTGCATCGTCTACTACCCCTGATCTAATGATAGTAATAAGATTATTTTTACGACGGCGCATGATCTCATTTATCTAGATACCAGGTGAGGTCCAGGTGATGGCCACTTTGTGTTCCAGATACTTATGTCGACAAGCGCATCCCTGATAACCTATACAATCCTCCTTTCTTTCACATTCTTTATTCCTTCTCATGTATTTTGCCCCCTCATATACTTTCACATACCCCACACTTCAATTAGTATTAATCCCAGTTCACCACATTTATCATATTATCCACAATTATTTACATGCACATACATATGATGCAATATATATATATATATACAGCTTTGTTTCAGTCCAGAATATGTTCCAAGAACATAGAGTGTTTGTTCACAGGCCTTTACCTTTTATCAGGCCTGGGTTCCCGGCGTCATTAGGAGTCAAAGGGTCGCAAAGCTGTCCAATGTCCTGCAGAGTGCCTTTTCCAACCTCTAATGTCCAGTTGTATGGTCAATTCCAGCTGTCATTTACGAACTTGTGCTTTTTATGACTCAAAGTTGCAGAGCAGTGGAGTTGGAAGTCCCGTGGGAAGAGGCAAAGATACAATGTGGTCGGCAGAACAGTAAATTCTTAAGCCACCCGGTGAATTGTTTTATTGCACCCTCAAGGAAGTCGCCACCAGCTCAGTAACCCAGGGTTTATGACTGATAATCCAAAGGATAAATCATTTTCAGTCTTACAGTCTTGTGTAATACAGTGCACTCCAAAGGTGTTCGGACAGTGACACTTTGTTGTTTTAGCTCTGTACTCCAGCACATTGGATTTGAAATGGACCAGGGACTATGCACATTGCACTAATGCAGACTTTCAGCTTTAATTTGAGGATTTTTACATCCATATCAGGTGAACCGTATAGCAATTGTAGCCATTTTTACACATAGCAGCCCCCCCCCCCCCCCCCCATTTTATGGCACCAAAAGTAATTGGACAAATGAACAAACTTAAATTAAGTCATCATCTTCAATATTTGGTTGCATATGACTACGTTGCATGCCATGCCATGCCATCACTGGAGGCAGTGTAGTATAATGGTTAAGAAACTGGACTTGTAACCGAAAGGTTGCTGGTTCGATTCCCAGGTAGGACTCTGCCGTTGTACACTTGAGCAAGGTACTTAACCTGACGTGCTTCAGTATATATCCAGCTGTATGAATGGATAAATGTAATAAGAAGTTGCTCTGGATAAGAGTGTCTGCTAAATGCCTGTAATGTAATGTACTTTAAAAAGTCCTCGAGGGCTCAGTTTGGGATTCAGCTTAAGGCTGGTGTTTCTAGGCCAGCTCACTGTTATTTGAGGTGAAAGGGGAGGAAAAAAGAAAGAATAAAAACCCGAACAAAAACAACAGGGTACCAGCAGCTGCTAGGACATCTAATAATAATAGTGAAAAAAAAAAGTCTAAGAATTACAATAGGTGCCTACAAGCCCTAATTACATTCCCCTCGAGGGTCTCGATTACTCTATTGCCAGATCTCATTCCACTTTCACCACCTGACAAATACAACAAAATATAGTTGCTTTCATCACACTGCATGTCAATACATATGGTGCATGTGGTTGTCATGACAATAACGGTAACATTAGACTTTTTTTGTGTGGAAAGTTTTCTTTCTTTGAGAGCAGAAGGCAGGTTGAGCCTCCTAGTTAGTTCAGATGGAAATACCAGAATATTTCACTTCATCCAATGCCCTCGTCACCTATATTTATAGACAGTGTCCCTGTTTTCCCTGCATAACATTAACAATATCTGCTGTAAAATAATAGCAATAACTACAAATCAATTGCATCAATACAAGACAACTTACTGCAAAGTCTAGAGAGAATTACGGATATAACATGAAGTCTTCAGACTGAGAGTGATACAGCATGCAACCAGAAACATATTTACAAATGCAAAATAATATTCATTGCTTACAAAAACTGTCTTGCAAGTTAACTCTCCATTTCAAAACCATTCAGGGCTATTCTAAAAAAAAAAAGGTTTTACATTAATCAATAGGACATCTTATCATTCAGTATTTGCCTCGTGGAGATGAAAAGTAAGCCTATCGTGTCAGTAGAAACGTAAACAAGTCGTTTGTAAAGTAGACTCCATGGAAATGTTTTTTAAACTGTATCTTTATATAAGCAGGTAGGTCAGTAGAGAACAAGGTTTCACTGACAGTGACAGCATGGTATTTTACAGTATTACACAAGCAGACCACAAGACAATAAAAGGGAAAATTACACAAAATGGTAATTAAGATACATTTAAATTATCAAATTGAAAGTTCACATAGACACACACAATTGAAGTCAAACACCAAGACCTAAAAATTGATGTTATTAATTTGAAAATGCACATTTGGCTCTACAACTACCCTGTCCCTGCTGTTACCTTTATTTTCTGGAGCAGGGCCAGTATTCTGATTCTGATCTCTTTGGTTGCCAGGGAATATACAATGGGGTTCAGACAGGATGGGATGCATGAGGCTAACGACAAGCCCAGCATTTTAACATTTGGATCAACAAGGAATAAGAAAAGTTCAGTGATGTAGAGCGTTATGATCGGCACGTAGTAAATCGCCACTAGGACGAGATGTTCTGTACATGTTGCAAGTGCTTTGTACCTGCTCTCCACACTTTTCATTCTGAACACTACACTTAAAATACAGGTGTATGACATGACGATTACAATAAGGGGTCCAAACAGAATCAGCATACTCAGAGCAGAGCCAGTGGTCCACTGCAGTGTGTTATCATTGCAGGATAGACTGAGCACGGCCGCATACTCACAGAAAAAGTTGTACACAGTGAGCGAATCACAAAAAGACAGTTTTGTCATTATCTCAATCGCGAACACATTGAAACATACACAAAGCAACCAAACAAGCGCTAAAATACTGATCATGCTTGTGGGAGTGTTGATAGAATTATGCCTCAGTGGGAAACATATCGCAATTAACCTGTCATAGGCAAGCACGCCGAGTGAAAACGACTGCATTGATAGAAAACAGTAATAAAAAAACATCTGTGTCAAACATACATTGTAGGACATAAAGTTATCTCTCATGAGGAACGTCTTGATCGCATTCGGAATGAAGGTTGTACTGCACACCAAGTCTACAAATCCTAAATTAGCCACCGCAATGTACTTTGGAGTGTGTAGGCGATGATCTATCGATATAATGGAAATGAGAAAGGAATTGAACAAAATCGTTACAATATAAATGAAGCCGAGGAAAATTAAATATAAATCAGCAAATTTTAAATATGTAAATCCAATCACATAAAATCCCACTGGTCTAATGATGGAGTTGTTGATCGAGGTGGCGCGTATTCCCATTGCACGTGTGCAGCGTTCAGTACCTCCACGTGACTGCTTTTCCTCTGGGCCCTGTGAGAGAAATGGATGAATTGCTAGCAAATAAAACATTTTGACACTTAACAGGCACTCTTATCCATACTTACGGAGGTTACATTTCTTCATACAATATATTTATGCAGCTGTATATTTTAACTGAAGCAGTTCAAGATGTGAACAGCTGATGCTACATGACTGGGTATAAAAGCATTTCAAAATATTGGTATGCTTTTATATCCAGTCATGATAGCATCACCTGTTTACCTGTGGAAAACAAACAGGTGTTTTTTGAACTTCCCAGTCTTTTTTTTTTGCCTCTGTCCCAACTTTTTTGGAATGTTTTTGCAGGCATCAAATTCGGATTAGCGTACATTTACAAAAATCTGAAAACTTGATAAGGTAAAACATTAAATATCTTTTTTTTTGTACTGTTTGTACTGTCAATGAAATATATGTAAAATATAATTTACAAATCACTGCTTTCTGCTTTTATATGCATTTTACAAACTGTCCCAACTTTTTGGAATTGGGGTATGTAGGTTGGACTACAGTATATACTTTTAGAGCTTGGTAGGCTAATACATTTAGCAACTTATCTGTGTTAATCTATGGAATGTTTAACTCTTTGAAGAGTATGTTTTTAGAATGTAATTTTTTAAGTCTGTTCTATAACTTTGCTTTCCAGTCGTGGTAGTTACATCAGCATTAGAATTGTGTAAAATCCAGATGCAGAAAGTAAAAGCATGGTTCTAAGCAGCACAATTCTTCACCCCGGAGGTAGAACTAATTGGTGAAATCAGAGTTCATGTGTGGAGGAATGGAAACATATGGCAGGACTTTTACTTTTGAACCCCTGGGCTTTACAACTCTACATATTTGTGCCACGCAGGCACATGCATATGTGGCGGGTAGTACAGTTAGCTAGACTACGCCACCTTAACATGCAGTAATAAATATAACACAGGGATAAGATAATAGCGGTTTGCTGCGGCGAATCTTTCGGCCGGCGACCCACGTATAGCCGCCGTAGTTATGTGGTTACAACTCCGTTAAACGCAGTGTAGATCATCGGGAATGCTAATATAGGCAAAACAGCAGCCAGCAATGTCCTATAAGAAAACAAGAATAAAAGTTACTAGGTAGCCATAGCGCCTTCTATCATAGGCTCCTACCATGCATTATTCAGAGAAACAGAAAAGCTAAATGTTTCGCTGTAGTCACGGTACCCAGCTTAATAAAAGTACCCTAAATCTGATTTATAGCCGTCTCATGCGCCACCAGCCCAACTACAGGAACCTATAATGGACAACACTCATCAGTTTACCTGGGATTAGTACAATCATCATGCAGCACATGGAACTACCAGCCTACCTTTACAACAGAGGAAGCAGTATGCCCAATGGAACACCCGGAACTGCAACAGGTAAGACCTTTCTCCTTACCTGGCTACTGCAGCCTATTTATAGGCTGTTGTTAGAATTGGGTTTATCTGTCAGCCAATCGGAGAGCTGAATGCCTTCTCACCCACGCAACAACTGTCCAACCAGTTAGCCCTGCTACAATCTACCCCTAGCTTTTGTATCATCGTCCCGATGATAAAATAAACTAAGTCCAAGGCCTAAAAATAGCGGAAAGCATACTGCTGGAACCAGGCACCTGGGACTGTGCAGACCCCCCTGCTCTCCCCCCTACTGTCTCTGGTAAATGATGGATATTGGTATGTCTCCCTGCAGTGGTTCGGGTTGTTCTTCGAAGTGGAACTCCGCTTGCGCTCGAATCATGCCTGGAAGACACTGGGGATACACAAGGTGGATTAGGTGGCAATGTGGGTGCTGCTTGTGCCAAAGTCTCAGTTGCAATCCAGAGATCTCCTCCCTCCTCCATGGAGTCCTCCATTGGCATCGACACATCATCCTCTGCACTCCTCAGGGGAGAATTAGGGGCGAGGTTTATAGGGACTGCTTTTAACATTGTTCTGTGCACCCGCTTTACCTGTTGAAGGTTATCCACTGGTGCCACAGTGTATACCGGTCCTCCATCTTCTGGTGCCTTCAATACCCTGTACACAGTGGGGCTCCACGAATCTTGGATCTTGTTCCTTCCCCTTACACCGTAGTCCTTCAGGTAAACAAACGCATTTTCCTGCAATTCAACATCCCCCACTCGGTTATCATGCCTAGCCTTTCGGCGTTGTGCTGCTGCCTTTAACCTTTCTCTCGCCCCCTCATAGGCTACCTGCAGCCGGCGCTGGTGTTCCTGTACCCATTCCACAACCCCCCGGGTACATGTTCTATTTCTATCCCCAAAAATAAGTCAATGGGTAACTGGGGTTCCTGGCCAAACATCAGGAAGAAGGGGGATTCTCCTGTTGTTTGATGGACCGTAGTGTTCTAGGCGAAGGTAACCTGTGGGAGATGTTCTGTCCACTCCCTCTTTTTAGCCAAGGGTAGCGTGCGCAACAAATCATGCAATGTTCTATTAAATCGTTCACACTGCCCATTTCCTTGAGGGTGATAAGGCGTGGTACGCGTCTTTTGGATGCCATACAGATCACACAGCTGTTGTATTAGAGTACTTTCAAAGTTTCTGCCTTGATCCGAGTGGATCCTGCTTGGCACTCCAAATTTATAGAACCATTCCTGCACAATCACTCTAGCCACGGTAGAAGCACGTTGATCTCTAGTGGGAATGGCTTGGGTGTATTTAGAAAACACATCTGTCATCACTAACACATGCTCTCTCCCATCTCTTGCAGGCTCTAAAAGAGTAAAATCAATTGCTAGAATTTGGTTTGGTTGGGACGCTAGCAGATGACCCATAAAGGTCCTAACCTGAGGCTGCGTAGTTTTGGCTAAGGTGCACCGCTCGCACTGTTGACACCAATCCTTGATATCCTGGTGCATCCCAGGCCAATAACACCTCTGTCTCACCAGCTCCGTTGTGCGCTCCACACCCTGGTGTCCATGACTATTGTGTAGCTGGCTCAGCACTTTCCCCTTCAACGCCTCCGGTAGGAGCAGTTGGTAGACTGGTTCCCCACCGTCTGATCGAAAGGTGCGTCTGTACAGGGGTCCATCCAGCTCCACAATCCTCTCCCATTGGCGGAGCAATTCTAGCACCGACTTGGAGAGCAGCTTCCTCTCACTCGAATCCGGAGCCCGTCCTCTCCGCCAGAACTGCTGAAAGGTATGTATGGTAGGGTCCAATCCCTGCAATGTACACAAATCTGGAAGAGAGTGACACGGTAAGGCAGAGATGACAGTCTGTAGCACTGTCCTATTCCCCTCCTGAATGCTACTGTGTTGCAGGGGCTCTGGGACGATGGTTCCTGGAACAGCCTTCTCAATGATGGAAGTGTCAGCAACCCCATACTGTCTGGAGAGTGAGTCTGCATTCTTGTTAGCGCGGCCTGGACGATACTGGAGGGTGAAATCAAATGCAGATAACTGGGCCGCCCAACGCTGCTCCGTTGCCCCCAACTTTGCAGTGGCGAGGTGACTTAAAGGGTTATTATCTGTAAAAACAATGCATTTCTGCCCCAAGAGGTACTCCCTAAATTTTTCGGTCATAGCCCACTTCAGACCGAGGAACTCCAGCTTCATGGAGCTGTAGTTAGACATATTCCTCTCCGTAGGCCGGAGTCCACGGCTGGCATAGGCTATTGGCCTGACCTTTCCATCTTGCTCCTGGGATAGGACTGCACCAAGACCCTTATGACTGGCATCAATTTCAAGGATAAATGGTAAGGAAAAATTTGCATATGCTAATACGGGTGCAGCCACCAACCTTGCCTTCAGGTCTTGAAACCCCTGTTCACATTCCTGTGTCCAGTTACTTTCCAGGATCTTCTGTACACTTTTTTTTCTTTCCGTCAGCTCTGCCACCAGCCGGTGTAGGGGAGCAGCCAGTTTCGCGAACCCATCCACAAATCGCCTGTAATAGCTGGCGAACCCCAAGAAAGATCGCAGCTCGGAGACATCGGCAGGACGTGCCCAGTTAGAGACGGCAGTGATCTTCTCTGGATCTGTGGAGACACCTGCGCTAGAGATTACATGACCAAGGTAAGTTACCTCCTCCCGCAAAAAGCAGCACTTCCCCAACTTTGCTTTCAGACCTTCCTGTTGGAGGCGACCTAAAACCAATTCAAGGCGTTTCACATGCTCGTCTACTGTTGACGAGAAGACCACCACATCGTCCAGATATAACAGTAGTGACTGAAACCGCTGATCCCCGAATATACGTTCCATCAACCTTTGGAAGGTGCTGGGGGCATTGCATAATCCAAAGGGCATTCTATTAAACTCAAAGAGCCCAAAGGGTGTACAAAAGGCTGTCTTAGCCTTGTCATGCTCAGCTACTGGGACTTGGTTGTAACCGCTCGCTAAATCCATAGTAGAAAACCATCGCGCCCCCGACAAGGCATCTAAGGATTCCTCTATGCGAGGAAGGGGGAAAGCATCCTTACGTGTCCTAGCGTTCAATTGTCGGTAGTCCACACACATGCGCAAACTGCCGTCTTTCTTCTTCACCAGTACAATGGGGGAGGCATAGGGGCTGCTACTTTCCCTGATTACCTGGCTGTCCAGCAGCTGCCTAATATGGGTCTTGACGGCCTCATACTCGGAAGGAGGGATCCGCCGGTACCTCTGCCGCACTGGGGCTTCGTCGAGTACTGGGATCTCATGACAAATTAGGTTAGTACACCCTAAATCTCCATCATGATCTGCAAACACAGACTTGTAACGATGCAGTAAAGACCGCACCTGATGTTGCTCTGCAGCAGTTAGCTGAGACAAGTAAATTCTATCAATACACTCCTGCACTGACTTCCCCTGAACGGTCTGAGAGCACAGGTTAGCAGTCACCATGGAATTTGATTTCTCTCGAACTTCCGCAACACCTACAGGCAGACTAACAATATAGGCCTGCCTCAGGACACCAATCCTTGTACGTGGGTGGAGAGAGATTTCAGTGACGCCCACATTAACGACGGGGATATAAACTGTACCTCCATACACAGTTACCATAGCTGGAGACACCAACAGACCAGCTGGCAATACCTCCCCATAGTCTAACGGTTCAAATAAAATAGTGCTAGAATTAGCATATTGCTGGGAGCATGTGGTGGCTACCAACTTAATTGTTCCTCCTGGAATGCGTATCACTCTCTGCCCTCTAACTTTTACAACCCCTGCTCTTTCCGGTCTACCTGAGATTTGGTGACAGTAACGCAATGCTTGCTGCCAGGGGTCGCCCTCTTGCTTCATAGAGCGGAGGTCAAATAGTGCAGGGCCATGCTGTCTGAAGAGCTCGTCATAGCATTCTCTTATGACATTCATGCCTAGAATACCAGGCACTTCTAGATTAGTGGAAGAGCCAGGGGAGGTTTTAACAACCAATACTCCCCGCTTAGGGACCAGCTTTCCTAATACCTCAATATCCAGTTCTAAATAACCTATGTATGGAATGTCAAGCCCATTAGCTGCTCTTAACTGTAACCAGTGACAACTCTTAAGTTTCTCACTACCCCAGGGTTCAAGATGTTGCAAAAAGAATGACTCTGTAATGGTTGAAACCATTGAACCCGTATCTAAGAGACAGGCAACATTCACCCCACCAATGTTTACCCTTACTTGTGGGCAGGGACCCAACAATTTTGATGCAGACCGATTGCTCACCGGAATGATAGAACTTGAGCCAATGGCGGCCCCCTCTGAACTGTGGCTCTGCAGGACAGAAGGAATCAGTTTCCCGAGGGTTGGTGGGTGGTTTGGCCATCTGGTAAGCTGGAAATGGTCGAGACCTGTGGAACTATACGTTCATTGTCACAATTACGTGCAAAATGTCCTGGCTTGCCACACCTCCTACAGCACATGGGCCCATCCCTGTTATACTGCCTGCGAGAGTTTTGCAACAATAGCACATTTTGTGACAATTGATTAATTTGTTCCTGTTGTTGTTTCAACATCTGTCTTAATTCGGCCATTTCAGAGCCCTGCACAACACCAGGCCCAACCTCTGACGCCCCCCGGACCCCATACTGTCTGCTACACACAGATGGACAAGAATAACTCCTATCCCTTGCTCCACTGGGCATACCTTCCCTCTCCCATCTGATGGCTTCACTCCGGACATCTAGTAGAGCATACTCTGGATGGCGACGAACAATTTGTTTTAACTCTCTACGAAGAGAACTGTCATTAACATGTTCGACAAATTGGTCCCTTAATAAAATGGTGGAATTAGTCATTCTATTAGGAGCGCTCTGCACAACTTTGTCCATGAGCGCCAACAATACATGCGAGTATTCCTGTAGGGATTCACCTTCCAGCTGTTTCCTAGAAAAGAATCTCTCTTGTAGTGCTACATATGACTGTGAACACCCATACAATTCCTGCAAGATGGAAAAAATGCCCTCAGGATTCTCTCTATCAACTCTAGGTCTGAATTTGATCTCTTCCCTTGCTTCTCCTTCCAGATGATCATAAATAAAATATGCTTGATCCAGGGTGGATAGATGTCTAGCCCGCATACAGGAACACACTTCTTCCATCCATTCTTCTATACCGATACCAGTAGTACCTCTAAACATAGGGCACCTTCTCTCTCTGGGAACATATAATACCCGTTCAGTCACCGGGGTGCTATCAGAATTTGTAGGCCTTAGGCTGATGGAGGGGACAGACTCACCTATACTGGATTGTGCCCTATTGAGGCTCTGTGCTTCTACACGCTCCAGTCGCAGACGTTCATTATCAGCTTTAAGCTGTAAAATCCCTTCTCTCAGCTCTTGTAATTCACTCTCCATCACTACAAATTGGCACCGTACCAATGGGGAATTTCAGCAGTTTGCTGTACCAGCTGCTGTTTTGCCGTACACTACTTGTTTCTTACAAACAATTCTTATCACATCCCCACAATGACAAACCAACTGAATAAAAATAATTTAAAAAAATAAAAACAGATTCCACATCTATTTTGTATCCTGCCGACTACGCCAAAATGTGGCGGGTAGTACAGTTAGCTAGACTACGCCACCTTAACATGCAGTAATAAATATAACACAGGGATAAGATAATAGCGGTTCGCTGCGGCGAATCTTTCGGCCGGCGACCCACGTATAGCCGCCGTAGTTATGTGGTTACAACTCCGTTAAACGCAGTGTAGATCATCGGGAATGCTAATATAGGCAAAACAGCAGCCAGCAATGTCCTATAAGAAAACAAGAATAAAAGTTACTAGGTAGCCATAGCGCCTTCTATCATAGGCTCCTACCATGCATTATTCAGAGAAACAGAAAAGCTAAATGTTTCGCTGTAGTCACGGTACCCAGCTTAATAAAAGTACCTTAAATCTGATTTATAGCCGTCTCATGCGCCACCAGCCCAACTACAGGAACCTATAATGGACAACACTCATCAGTTTACCTGGGATTAGTACAATCATCATGCAGCACATGGAACTACCAGCCTACCTTTACAACAGAGGAAGCAGTATGCCCAATGGAACACCCGGAACTGCAACAGGTAAGACCTTTCTCCTTACCTGGCTACTGCAGCCTATTTATAGGCTGTTGTTAGAATTGGGTTTATCTGTCAGCCAATCGGAGAGCTGAATGCCTTCTCACCCACGCAACAACTGTCCAACCAGTTAGCCCTGCTACACATACATAGACCTCAAAGGGGGCTTGAGCACCTGCCCGCCCTGTCGAACATATATATTGACTGAATCAAAATATCAGGTCGGGAGAAACTAGTTTTTTAATTGAAACGACCCAATTAGATTTGTCACTCATTAACAATTTTGCTAAAAACCACTAGGCTCCAACAATACCCCAATTATTATAACTGCGTCCATTCTAATTAAACGCGGTCATTGGTGTTGATGTTGGAGCCGACCGTTTAATCAGCTTATTGTTAGCTATCCACTGTATACAAAACTAATTGAATCATATATTTTTAATAATCTAAAGTTTAGAAAAAGGGCAGAAGTAGCCTTCCTGATAAATAATCATAGAACTATGAGTGTAAAATATTTTATAGTGTCTAAAGGCAAATACAGCATTTATAAAGGATTAAAACAAACGCAGGTAGTTTTAATAAAGAGCGAATTAACCACTCAAAAAAAGAGAACCATACCGTGGAGGTGATGTAACGCAAGCGTTTTTGGGTACACCGTCTCTTGAATTGTTTCCGAAATGACAGCGCCTGCAAGACACAATTCTTTCAGTCGGATAAATCGAGCCATAATCCGGTTAATATGTGACCAAGAACCTATAGGAAAGGTCACAGCACAATCCTTAATCTAAGGTTCGTTCCCTTTTTTGTTTGTTTTTCCTATACGATCTCTTCCCCCGCCCCAAATAATAATAAAATAAATTATAATATCTGCACGTTTTCCAGAAAACTTTCACTTTTAGTGAAAGCCAAACCGATTGCCGGACCACGGACCACACAATGTTACAATCACTTTGTAAACATTTTACTTAAAACACGCGTAGTATATACGTTCAGCCTGGTGTTGGGCACCTTGATTGGATCATATTTGCTCTACGTTATATCGTATCACTATGCCCTTTGAATATTGTATTTGGTGTACTGGCTGCGCTATTCCACATTGTCCATGTCGAAGGTAAGCGCGCACTCAGCCTTAACGATGAATCGCAAAAAACTGAACAATTAAAGGCGCAGAGTAGAATTAGCGCAGTAGGAAAACGTACTCACCAGTTCTCCTCAGTATTGGTCACTGTCGAAACCCGTTACTCTAATGTGCTTCTCTACTAATACTGCAGAGTATATATCCTGGTGTGTGGGGAATGCGTGTACTTGAGAATTCTTCTGGGATCAATTAAAATCCGGAATTACTCTAGTATTTTCTGGTCAAAAAGATGTCTAATAGACGTCTAAAAATAGTTCAAAAGTGAAAGTTTTTTCAAGGTATATTTGTATAGTTCCTACAATGCGAAAACAAGTAATTACAGAGGCTAATCACAACCTCTATTCGAGCTGCTTCAGAAAAAAAGTAGTCGTTGAACTCTTCACGACTAAATGTTTTCTAATGGTTATACAGTCTGAAAACTAATAGTACTAACACAGATTCTCTGGTGAGCTTTTAACCCATTACATTTGACCAGGAAGCCTACAAAATTAATGTTGTTTTTTTTACAATAGAAATAAACAAACAAACAAACAAACATATATATATATATATATGGCAAGCCAAACAGGAAATATATATTGAACTTTGATATATAGAATGAACATTATTATATATGGAATGAAATTTGATATATATGGAATGAACTTTGATATATATAGAATGAAAAGTTCGTTTTATATATATTAAAGTTCGTTTTATAAAGGTTCGGTTCGTTTTATATATATAAAGGTTCGTTTTATATATATGAAAGTTCATTTTATAAATATACAAGTTCATTTTATATATATATATAAAAGTTTGTTTTATTGAATAAAAGTTTTGAATATTGAATGAAGATTTGCATATTGAATGAAGTGTGGTATATTGAATGAAACTTTTATATATATATATATATATATTATATATATATATATATATATATATATATAATTTTCTTATATATATATATATATATATATATATATATATATATATAATGAAAAGTTTCATTCAATATACCAAACTTCATTCAATATAGTAAACTGTTTCCTGTTCCTGTTCACAATAACTTCCGTTTCCTGTTATTGCTAGTTGAATGAGCAAACTGCAACAGATTTTTAGAAGCAAAGCAATGGCTGCTGAAGTCCGAGGGTCAGGTTACCTTGGAAGACCAGGTAACACGTCAATTTACCCATTAAGAAATTAAGCTGTTGGTGGCAATAAAGTATTTATCTTTTAATATGAACGGATCAGAAAAGAAGGAAGTTGGTGAAGATGGCCTGACAGATGACCACGTCGAAGCATGAAACAATCAAGCTCAAGCTAGTTAACATTAGTGCTAAATTAAACGCTAAAATGTGTACACGCTTATTTCAGTCAGTGCAGGAGATCATGATAGCTAAATACTAAGGTCAGGGCCGAAACACACCTCACGGAAATACAAGAATGTGGACGCTTCGAGCTACGCAAACCGTTTTTTTCCCCCACTGACATTTGTGAAAGGCAAACCCGAGCGTTGCAGTGAGAGACGCTATAGCAGGCTACAACAGTACACTACTTTATTGTTCGATCTGTGCTTTCCTCTGGTTTGTCTTTCTCAAATGTCAGTGGAAAAGGAAAAACGGTTTGCGTAGCTCGAAGCGTCCAGGTTCGCGTATTTCCGTGAGGTGTGTTTCGGCCCTGACAGTATTTAGCTATCATGATCTCCTGCACTGACTGAAATAAGCGTGTACACATTTGAGTGTTTAATTTAGCACTAATGTTAACTAGCTTTAGCTTGATTGTTTCATGCTTCTACGTGGTCATCGCTGTCAGGCCATCTTCACCAACTTCCTTCTTTTCTGATCCGTTCATATTAAAAGATAAATACTTTATTGCCACCAACAGCTTAATTTCTTAATGGGTAAATTGACGTGTTGCCTGGTCTTCCAAGGTAACCTGACCCTCGGACTTCAGCAGCCATTGCTTTGCTTCTAAAAATCTGTTGCAATTTGCTAATTCAACTAGCAATAACTGGAAACGGAAGTTATTGTGAACAGGAACAGGAAACAGTTTACTATATTGAATGAAGTTTTGAATATTGAATGAAGATTTGCATATTGAATGAAGTTTGGTATATTGAATGAAACTTTTATATATATATATAATGAACTTGTATATATATAAAACGAACCTTTATATATATAAAACAAACCTTTATATATATAAAACGAACTTTAATATATATAACATTTTCTTTTATATTTATATATATATATATATATAAAAAATGTTCTTATATATATATATATATAGCTATATAATGAACTTGTATCTGTAAAATAAACTGATATATACAATAAATCAGATCAGGCATGTATTTGGGCATCCCATTGAGTATTGAGACATAATCAGTGTAATTCAAATGTTTTTTATTTATTTAATTGCGACTGAAAATTATTATATTTTCATCAGAATATATAACAATGAGGCGGCACGGTGGTGCAGTGGTTAGCACTGTCGCCTTACAGCAAGAAGGTACCGAGTTCGAATACCGGCCGAGGGCCTTTCTGTGTGGAGTTTGCATGTTCTCCCCGTGCCAGCGTGGGTTTCCTCCGGGTACTCCGGTTTCCTCCCACAGTCCAAAAACATGCAGGTTAGGCTAATTGGAGACTCTAAATTGCCCATAGGTATGAATGAGTGAGTGAATGGTGTGAGTGCTCTGTGATGGATTGGCGGCCTGTCCAGGGTGTATTCCTGCCTCTCACCCAATGCATGCTGGGATAGGCAGTGTGAAGTTTCCACAGTCAGTGATGATTTGGGGTGCCATGTCATCTGCTGGTGTTGGTCCACTGTGTTTTCTGAAGTCCACAGTCAACGCAGCCATCTACCAGGAAATTTTAGAGCACTTCATGTTTCCTTCTGCTGACAAGATGCTGGAGATGCTGATTTAATTTTCCAGCAGGACTTGGCACCTACCCACACTGCCAAAAGTACACACCCCCAAGAGAATCTATGGGGTATTGTCAAGAGGAAGATGATAGACGCCAGACCCAACAATGCAGACGACCTGAAGGCCGCTATCAAAGCAACCTGGGCTTCCATTACACCTCAGCAGTGCCACAGGCTGATCGCCTCCATGCCACGCCGCATTGATGCAGTAATTCATGCAAAAGGAGCCCCAACCAAGTATTGAGTGCATAGAAATGAACATACTTTTCAGAAGGCTGACATTTCTGTTTAAAATATCCTTTTTTATTGATCTTATGTAATATTCTCATTTTCTGAGACACTGAATTTGGGTTTTCATTAGCTGTAAGCCATAATCATCAAAATTACAAGAAATAAAGGCTTGAAATATTTCACTCTGTGTGTAATGAATCTATATAATATATGAGTTTCACTTTCTGACATGTGACAAAAAATATTGAACTTTTTCACGATATTCAAATTTTTTGAGCTGCACCTGTATATAGAATGAACATTGATATATACAGT
>CM040401.1:88997032-89021589 GCA_022702515.1 Ilyophis sp. 1 JC-2022 | reverse complement strand
CAGTAAGGAGGACGGTCAGAGAGACAAAAAAAAATTCCCAAGGATCACTGAATTACAGAGGAATGTAACATCTTGTGGTCATAAAGTCTCCAAAACCCTGACCTAAACCCCTTTGAAAACCTGTGGGCTGAGCTGAAGAGGAGAGTGCACAAGATAGGACCTAGGACTCTGGATGATCTGGAGAGATTCTGTATGGTCTCAGATTCCTTGCTCTGTATTCTCCAACCTTATTAGATGTTACGGGAGAAGTGCTGTTTTATTGGTAAAGGGAGGTTGTAGAAGGTATAAAATGCAGGGGTGACAATAATTGTGGTGCACATGGTTTTGTTAAAAATAATTATTTCTTGATGAGGGATTTCTATTCTCAAAATAAATTTACTTCAATTAAAGGTTGGATTTTTCTCATTTTTTCAGTATAAGATTAAGCTAAGTCACTAGATGGTGAATATTTTATCATCCTTTTTACACATCTTTACCAGGGGTGCCAATAATTGTGGAAGCCACTTTATCTATGGGTCCAAAAACCTATCCAAAACCTGTCAAAATGAATATATGAATATTTGTGTCCATTATAAAGCATATACAACATTCTAAATCACTCTAATGAAAATAAAATTTTCATCTAGCATGTATGCACAGTAAATTGAAATTAGTATTTTCCTTGCCCAAAGTGACAATTATAGCCCAGGGAGACAATACGATGCCATAGACGAGAATATGTCCGATAAGATTACAATAAAATAATATTCCACCATCAGGGAAATGTTCTAGCTTCAAGGCAAATCAAACATAAAACAGGACTGGGCCACCTATGAATGCTTATACGACAATATGTAAAATGCACTAAAAAAATCACAATATGAAACATATTGTGGCAGATACTGTGGCGGAGTGGTGAAACTAACGTACATTTTTGAAATATCTCCCTCATGTTTGTAGGCATAATCTCCCTCATGTTTGTAGGTGTATTCTCTGATAGAATCAATGGTATGGTATCTATGGTATCTTGGGAACTGTGATATCGTCAATTGTTCAATTAATATCTTCTTCGGACCCACTCTCGAAATCTATGTCAGCAGGTGAGGATTTTCTCGAGCCAGTTAACGAGTTAGTAAATTAGTAATAACTTGAAAAAATATCTGTCGTGCTTCGTGGCTGTGCATTTTTTTTTCTTTTGCTGTTCTCGTACTGGTTTCCCGTCTGTTAATCAATCCACGTTCCATTTCGGGGTTTGCCGTCCTCATTATTGTTTTCACCTGTGCTTCTACCTGCGGGGTATTTAAGTTCCTCACTTCCGCTTCCCCGGTGCTTGTTTGTCTTTCGACATTGCATCAAGCCAGGTATAGCCAGGTACTAGTGACCTCCTGATATTTAACTCCATTTCTGTTCAGGGGAGACTTGCTATTAGCTATTATTCAGGTATTGGATTCCGGGTTCGAGCTAAGGTAGCCAAAGGTTGTTCGCTATATTTCCCGTTCTAGCTCATTAAGTGAGTTCGGGAGATTTAGTTGGTATTTCTCTAGTTTTCTACTTCGCCCATTTTAACGTGTTTATTTTTGTTTTTGGCTGTTTAGCCTTAGGGAATTAGTTTCCTGTTTTTTTAAATTTTCTTTTATTATTTTCTCCTCACTTTATTGGTCCTCACTGCTGTGAGCTGACTTGTTTTGATTCCCCCACCTTCGCGTTTGAATCTCGGACACCTTAAAGACCCATTACAATAGCAGGAAAACAACAATTACATCTCGGCGAGTGAATGTACTTTCAAAGTTGTTTGCGTAAAACTAAACTAATAAAATGAGAAATGCTGTTAAGCCTGGCTGTGATTTATTGTTCAAAGCATACAATAAGACATTTATTCCATTCCCCTGCATAACATTAACAGTATCTGCTGAGAAATAATAGCAGTAACTACAAATCAGTTTCATCAATACTAAACAACTTTTGGGAAAGGTTATAAAAAAATTACAAATATAACATGAAGTCTTCAGAAATTGAGTGAGGAAGCATGCGGCCAGAAAAAAATGTAAATATCTAAAATCTTTGCACACAAAAACTAGCTCTCCCAAATTAACTCTCCATTTCAAGACCATTTAGGGCTATTCTAAAAAAAAATTTTTCATTAATCAATAGGGCATCTTATCATTGAGATGAAAAGTAATCCTGTCACCAGAAAATAAACAAGTCATTTGGATGTAGAATTCATGTAAATTGTACTTTAGATATAAGTGTCTTTATGTAACCAGGTAGGGTCAGTCGAGAACAGTGTCTCACTGACATTGACTGCAGGGGAGTGCCTAGGCCCTGGCTATTGGGCTATAGCCCCAGGTCTTTTTCCATTAGCCCCAGGTCTCAAGAAGGCGAGTCACCATGTGTAAAACGTAACTACTCCACCCCGCCCCCCATCTCTCTCTTACCCAAATGCAAAGTAGCCTGCTGGCGGGATGGATTAAGTTAGTTGATTCGGGATGAGATGATAGAAAAATAAAAAAGGTAACCTTAACATTACAAGATATAATGTACAGCTAGACAGCAAAGATATCGCATATTACTTTATTGTTACGATATGCGTTCTATAACTTTTTACTGGTGAAATATCCTGTGGCCAGTCGAGCCATTTGTTTTTTGCTAGCTGTCGAGTTAGCTTATCTTGCCACCGCACCATATTCAAACAAGATCAACCACCCAGAAGCAAGTGCATTTTTATGCAAATTAACTCTATTTAGTTCTCAGGATCACTGTTCGCTAGTGTTCCAACTAGCTATAAACCGAATGTGCGATAATGGTCGAACCGATGTTAAAAGTGTTATGTGTACGATGGCTAACTTGATAATGCATAACGTTAATGTTTGGTTATTATGTGTTCACTAACTCAGCTAGCGTTAGTAATGTTACCCATCCCAGTATTTAAATAGAAACAGAATAATATCTAATAATACAGCATGTGATCCAGCGACATGAGAAAAGAGAGGGAGGGAGAGAGGGAGATTTTGCAAACATTTTTTTAAAAAGATTGTTTTTTTTTTGCAGTAGGATATTTGTAGCTCGTTTGGAGTGCTTTTGTTTGACGTTATAATTTTTTTTAACAGCAGACGAATAAATACTGTTCTCAAAAGGCACTAGAAATTTGTATTTCAGTTCTGTTTTTAAAAGATTTTCTTCCTGGGGGGTCATGCTCCCGAACCCCCCTAGCACTGAAGTGTCCCCCACAGAAGCCAAAACACTCCTACGCCTTTTGATTTGATTAAAAAATTTACAGTTGTACTGTTATTGAAGCATTCTTTTTAATCATTCATCTTGGGTGTCGTCAAATAGTGTTCCTAGGTTGATGTGCCCTTTTCTCACTTTGAGTAAAACACAATTGACTCTGTCCTCGGCTGAGCCTCGGGTCTTTACAATGTCTAGACACGCCCGATTGACAGCCTGGTATATTACGGCATTACACAGACACAGGACAATAAATGAGAAAATGACAAAAAAATTAATTAAGGTACACAAAAACATTCAAATGGACAGTTGACAAAGACTGAGCTATTGAGGTCAAAGAGCAAGGCCTACAAATGGATGATATTCTTTTGAAAATGCACATTTGCTGAAAACTTTGGCTCTACGACGACCCTGCTAATGCTGCTACCTTTACTTTCTGGAGCAGGGCCAATATTCTGTTCTTGATTTCTTTGGTTGCCAGGGAATACACAATCGGGTTCAGACAGGACGGGAGGCATGATGCTAACGACAAGCCCAGCATTTTGACATTTGGATTGACGAAAAATAAGAAAAGATCAATGATGAACACCGCCATGATCGGCAAATAGAAAATCCCCACTAAGATGAGATGTTCTGTGCACGTTGCAAGTGCTTTGTACCTGCTCTCCACACTTTTCATTCTGAACACGGCTGTCAAAATACAGGCGTATGATGTGACGATTACACAAAGGGGACCAAACAAAATCAGCATACTCAGAGCAGAGCCAGCAGCCCACTGCAGTGTGCTATCATTGCACGCTAGACTATACACGGCTATATACTCACAGTTATAATTGTACACAGTGAGAGAATCACAAAAAGACAGTTTTGTCATGATCAAGATCAAGAACACCATGACACTTACACAAAACAACCAAACAATCACAATAATACTGAACATCCTTGTGGGAGTGTTGATAATATTATGCCTCAGTGGGAAACATATTGCAATTAACCTGTCATAGGCAAGTATACTGAGGGAACACGACTGTAGTGAAAGAAAACAGTAATGAAAAAACATCTGTATGAAACATGCATTGTAGGACATGAAAGTATCTTTCGTGAAGACCGTCTTGATCGCACTCGGAATGAAGGTTGTACTGCACACCAAGTCTACAACCCCTAAATTAGCCACCGCAATGTACTTTGGAGTGTGCAGGCGATGATCTATCCATATAATGCAAATGATAAAGGAGTTGAACAAAATTGTTACAAAATAAATGAAGCCGAGGAAAATTAAATATAAATCGGCAAACTTTAAATACGTAAATCCAATAACATAAAATCCCAGTGGTCTAATGATGGAGTTGTTGATCGAAGTGGCGTGAATTCCCATTGCACGTGTGCGGCGATCAGGACAACCACGTTACTGCTTTTCCTCTGCGTCCTGGGAGAGAAACTAATAAATGGCTAGCAAATAAAACATACAACCATGTGTCAATTCAGGCTAATGTTATGTACCGATTACCGAATTTACTTTACATTTTGACATTGAGTAGATGCTCTTATCCATACTTACACAGATAACATTTCTTCATACAATATATTCATACAGCCGTATATTTTCACTGAAGCAGTTCAAGATGAATACTTTTCAGTGTGTAGTCAGCAGCCCAGCTGGCTCTGAGTTATAACCCCAGTTCTCCTAACAATTACACTGAGAGCCAAAGCTATCCATTGTACGGACCAGTTGATTATTGATTATTTTACTTTGGACTACAGTATATTATTTTAGAGCTTGGGAGGCTAATACAAAACTTTTCTCAGTCAAACATGGGGAATGTTTAACCCTTTGAAGAGTGAGTATGTTTTTTTGTTGTTGTTTTTTTGTTCTAGAACTTTGCTTTCCAGTAGTGATTGTTACATAAGCATTAGAATGTTCAGTTAAAAACATTATAATCACCAGAGGTAAAATCTGCGGGTTCAAAAAGTAATGCCGCTTTTCCATAGCCGGTGTATACGACCCGACCCGTATCGGGTTGAACAGACCCGTGATCTCCGCACGGTTCGGTTTAATTTCCATAGAATAGTATTCCATTCGTGCAAGGCATGGTTTGAGCGACGCATCGCATAGCAACCGCCGCTACACAACACGGCCCGGATACAGCGGCACGCAGGGCCGAAAAGGTTCACGCTACAGCTCAGGTTTACTCGGGTATACCCGCTTTTAATTATGTGCAAAAGGAGACGGGTCGTAGGCTCGGTATGGGTCTGCACTGTAGTGGAAAAGCGGCATAAAAGTTGTCCCCAGTGTTTTGTTCCAATAACCTGGATTTGCTCAGTAGCACAATTCTTCAGTCAGGAGGTAGAACTAATTACTGAAATCAGCTGGCAGGGCATTTACTTTCTGACCCCTGGACTTTAACCTCTATCACACATTTGGGATCTATTTTAAAGGGTTAAACGAATATTTAATTTTAAATTAATTTGTTTTACTCTTATAGCTCACATCACTGCAAAATAAGTTTAATACTGTTCAGCTAAACTCAACCAGTACATTCAGTGTAGCCCTTGTGTTGGAGAAATTCGTCTTTTAATTGAAACGGCCCAATGAGATTTGTCACTCTTCCATTTTGAGCAATGCGCACGTTGATTTTTTATATCCGAATTTACGAATATACGCCTATAGCACTCAATATATGCTGAAAACCGTTCGGCTCCAACACCACGTCACAACATCCATATTATTATAACTGCGTCCATTCTAATTAAACATGCTCGTTGGTGTTGATGTTGGAGCCGACCGTTTAATTATCTTATTGTTAGCTAATCAGGGTATACAAAACTAGTTGAATAATATATTTTTAACAAAAATAAAGTTTAGAAAAATACCAGAAGTAGCATTCCTATAATCATATAACTATTAGTGTAAAATATTGTATACAGTCTAATGGTAAGTACAGCATTTATGCAGGATTAAAACAAATACAAAGGCTACGTATAGCCTAGTTTTGATAAAGAATGAACCACTTAAAATAGAGAACCAAACCGTGGAGGTGATGTCAAGCACGCGTCTTTGAGTACACTGTCTCTTCCTCTTCCGAGATCGCTTTTGAATTGTTTCCAATATGACAGCACCTGCAAGACACAATTCTTTAGAATAGAATAGAATAGAATAACTTTTATTTCCCCCAGCAACAACAAAAAAATGGGGCAGACCCACAACACACAAACAAACATATCAAATAAACACATACAATAGAATCATTGCATTAATCAAGTGACTTAAGTGAATTAAAGTGGAATAGCCATGATTAGAAACGGCCCCCGCTGTCCCGATATGTCCAGTGTCCAGTGTCATAAGTCCAACACACAAACTCCGCCTCCGCCTTTCCTCCATACACGCAGTGCTGCGGTCTCTTTCCACTGTCGAAACGGAGTTCAGCCTTTCCAGTCGCGCCGCCTCACTCCTCCGCATTATCTTCTCCTTCCCTGGTGGCCTTCTGAAGAGTGCCCGCTCTCCCGGATCAGTCCCGACAACTTCAACTCCGGTGAAGAGCTATGGTAAATTCCGTGGCTGCAGATCCAAGCGACATTCTCGAGCATAATGCGAATGCGTCTCCATGGTGACGACCACAAACAAAATCATCCCGGCTAGACAATTCGTAAATATTACAAAAACGAGCTGCAGGAGTGCCCCGAAAAATCTCAATCCGCTTCCCCGTACCACAACAGACACATAGCGCATGGAAAATACAAAAGCCAGACACAACAAAACACATTCAAATTAACAAACACGTACAAGAGAGACAGATGAACTACATGTTGCCATTACAGCGCCACGTGACGTCAGTCGGATAGATCGAGGCATAATCCAGTTAATGACCAAGAACACCAAGAATGTAATGTAATGTAATGTAACACAAAGGACAATTCAGAGCACCATGCGTAAACAGTGGCGTTTGTTTGTTTTTTTACTTCGTTGTCCCACCCTTTGAATATTGTATTTGATGTACTAGCTGTCGCTATTCCACATAGGCTACATGTCGAATGTAAGCGCGTGGAAACATTAACACTCGCGAAAATGAATCGCGAAAAACTGAACAATTTGCGCAGGTGGAAAACGCTACTCACCAGTTCTCCTCAGCATTTCTCACTGTCGAAACCTGTAAGCACCTCATGTGCTTCTCCACTCTTGCTGCAGAATATATCTCCCGGTGTGTGGGGAATGCTGAACTTGGGAATTCTTATGGGACGTCAATTAAAATCCACAAATACCCTCCCTTGCCTGTCGGAATGGATAAACCCATACATACAGATCGTAGGTATTGATGAGGTCACCGTTTAAAGTGCATTTTGCCATTCAGCAAACCCTCTTATCCAGACCGATTTATAGGCACTGCATTTAAGTACAATGTATTAATAGAACAATTCAGCTTCTGTATACCTTGTTCCTGGGAACAACGGCAGTGCCTGCCTGGGTATAAACGTACAACAAGTTGCAAGCTCCTTCGCCATTATGATACACTTACGTTCAGTCATACAATCATAAAGGCCTTGTTGACAAATTGCTTTTAGAATCCTGTCTAAATTTCAACTCTTCGGCAAGGAATACTAAAGTCGTGTTGTCAATATGTCGTTGTTCAATAGCCTAAAATATTAAGTGTTTCTACAAATTTTGAACAGTAGTGCAATAGAGCATATAAACATTTTTTGAGAATTACATAATATTAAAATTATAACAGATAAATTATTGGCCTAATTGTAAAATGTTAATTACAGAAAACTACATTGGTTTGTGTGGGGGTGCTTATGTAGCCGGATTCTTCCTGATTTATGAGCGTACCGCCGTTCTTGACAGCCAAAAATGTCAGCCAGCTAATTACTCTGCAAAAAATAAATAAATAAATAAATAAATCATGTATCAACCATGTCATTGATCGTGTAGGCTTCTTTCTTTTTCAACCCCGTGGATATGGGAATCATTCGCAAGGCTTTTCATCGCGAAAGTATAATTAGACCACAATTAGAAATGAGGTCACTCAGAAAAGTATCTTCATAAATTGTATCGTTTTTCGTGCAATCTGTAATTTATCTCAATTACCTTCTAAAGCCTCATATCGACAATGTCACTTTTTGCGCGCACTCCACTCCATGTTCAAGCCCATTGCATTGCCCAGCGTTGTTTTTGCCAGTGGGAGGTTTTTGTATAACATTGGGGATTCAGAGAATATCGGCAAAGCAACTGTGTGCAGAATAAATGAGCCGATAATGCATTTTAAAATCATAGAGCGTGTGACAGGTTTAATAGGCTACCTAAATGGCAAGTGTGCACAGGTGCGTTTATATCCAAATTTAGAATATTATGGTTAAACACTATATTTAACAATCTGGAACCTTATTAAGCACCTTTCATGCAAATAAAATAACAAAAAGCATTTTTAATTATTTAACGATGAAGAAATATACGTCCAATGTTTCATGTGTTCACTTTTAACTGGTGCCCTGATAATGCTATCTCAAGTTCAGTTTTACCTATTTTTAATTTTAAACGATTGATCTGCAGGTCAATTTATTTTTTTTTCAAATTTTTTTCGAAATATTTAGTATAGGCCAGCAGTATGCAAGGCAAACTGTAAATTACGTACATCCTAATTATATATAAAAACACTAAACATAATAAGCCTAATAATGAAAGAAGAAACAACCTACTTTATTCGGCAAACATGACTGTGACTGATCACACAGTCGGAGAAACTTATGCATTGACTCGATTTCGCAATTATCCCCCCACGTCAGCTCCCTTTCCTTTGCTGCTGCTGAGATATTACGTTTTTATTTAATTTTGTTTTATGTCATAATGATCGTCTCTTGTTTAATGGCTGTGAAAAAATGATGCGCGGTGTTTTTCGGACGAATAATCCATATTGAATAATCTTTTTCTGTGTCTGATCAGGGATGGCTTTTTAAGTTCACAGTGAACGCGCATGGTTTGGGCCCATGAACCTATCCGAGTTTGATCGATCTTGATCACCTACTTTGGAATTGGTGCTTGTGAACCCGAGAAATCCGGATATGCCGCATCTTGCTGACTCAAATCAGTCTTCAAGTTTAAATTTAGACTGTCTTGAGATTGAGCCCACTTTCCGGAACAGCGGCCCCTGGTAACTGGGTTGCCATGACTTTACCTTCTTTAACCCTTTTGCAGTTGACAAGATACATTTACAATAATAACTTCGATTTGTTCATTTTCATAATTTAGGTCAAAGTAAAGCGTAACACTTTACAATACTGGTGCATACATAGCATCTACTAATACTTTAACTAATGCATGAATAATTATTCATTAAAGCATTAACATATCAATAATTAATGAAGCACCTACCTGAGCAACTAGTGAATCATATATAACGTTCGTTATAATGCATTAACTCATCGTATTAATTAATACTATGAGTTAATGTATTAACTACCATTTCGGTTTCGGGATTGCCGGTCCACCTTAAATCGGTTACGTTATGCGATTGTTTGCGTTCACGATCTTTCTTGTGCTTTGATGTGCTTCGAAATGTGAGCTACGGCTCAAAGGAGAAATTAAACAATGGGGAATGTGACCAATGGGCTATATAGCCCTATATATAATAATACATAAAAAATAAATATTATTGAGGCTATACGTTCACTTCGCATGTAGCTTGAAAGGCTGTAATGTGGAAAGATCAAATATGAGCGTCACACAATTTTTCCCGATTTTGCCAATTGTAGACTATATGAGAGGTAGCCTACTGATGTACAGCTGAAATTATTTGGATGAAATAGCACCCCTCCGAGTACAACTTAACCTGCCACGCACCTCCTCCAACATAGGTACAAGGCTACCGTTCCGTGCCCTCGCTGATTAATGCATACTGCTGGTGTGTGGCCCTGCAAGCTACATTTGAACAGAATACTCAAGCTAACATTACATTAAAATTAGTATAGAATAGAATAACTTTTATTTTCCTGTGCGGGAACTTCATTTGTTGTCATCAGCAACAACACAAAAGACAAACAGTGGGCAGACCCACAACACACAAACAAAATTTCAAACAAAGACATACAAAAGAATAATTTAATCACTCAAACGAATTAAGTGTGAGCAATCGAGCATCAAAAAGCAATAACAGCTCCTCATTTGCCTCTGCTGTCTTGAGATGTCCAGTGTCACTAAGCAGTCCAAAAGCCGCAGGGACAAAGCTGCCCCGAGTCGACCAGAGCAATGCGTCTCCCGGATCACAGCTGCGCCACTCCATGCTCCGCAGACACACACAAACTCCGCCTCCGTGACTCTCCTCCATGCACGCAGTCCCCGATCAGTCCCGATACCAAGATACATCTACTTAATAACGAGTTGTGCCCCACCAAGTAAAGTCATGACATGATTATATAACGTTATTTATATACAGTGGCACCACTGAGAGCATCCTCACCAGCTGCATAATTGTGTGGTACGGGGCCTGTACTGCATCCTGCCGAAAGACCCTGCAGCGTATAGTGAGAGCAGCTGAGAAGGTCATTGGTGCCCCCCTCCCTTCTCTCCAGGACATTTATGACACACGCCTGGTCCGCAAAGCACTCTGCACTGCAGGCGACCCCACTCACCCCTCACACCGCTTCTTCAGTCTCCTGCCGTCTGGGAGGAGAATGAGGAGCCTTCGGGCAAGGACCAGCAGACTGAGGGACAGCTTTATCCACCAGGCGGTCAGGAAGCTGAACTCTCTTTCAGCTCTCCCCCCCTCCCTTCTCTGCCCCCTGCCCCCACAGACTCTGGACTACGACACCTTTAACCCCCCCCCATAAATCGCTGGCCCCCACTGACTCTGGATTATGACACTTTTGACAGACTATTGGCACCAGCCACTTTTATTTTATTTATTTTTATAAAATTGCTGCTATTTGCACTGTAACATTACATCCATACTTGCACTGCGTCCATTTGCACTATATGTATCTTAGTTTTAGATTTACTTGTATTTTATATTTTCACGCACTTTTTGATTTATATCTTTTTATATTGTGTATGTGTTTGTATTTTATGTTTATCTTTTTCTTTTATTGCACCGTGGATGATGAGAGGAACAAAATTTCAATCCTCTGTATGTCTTGTATATATAGTAGAGTTGACAATAAAATTGAACCTTGAACCTTGAACCTTGATTAGCTAATGCGTAATTATGTGAGCTAATGTATTACTATACATCAGCTTAATAATGAGTTAATAGTCATGTGCTCCACCAAGTAGTCATGACATGATTAAATATTTACAAATCATTAGCTAATGCGTAATTATGTGAGCTAACGTATTACTATACGTCTACTTAATAATTACTTAATAGTCATGTGCCCCACCAAGTAAAGTGATGACATGATTATATATTTACAAATCATGAGCTAATGCATAAATATGTGGGAGAATATATGTTGATCATTAATTCACCTTATAGTATAAACTAAATATAACGTTAGCCAACATCTCAGCATTAAACTACTTGGTAATGAGATAAAAACACTACAATCCAACATTCACAAATCATTTTAATCATTGATTAGCATTGTTTCATGAGATTTGTAAAAGTTGTTTATTGAACAAAAAAAACAAAAAAGCCAGCCATGAACTACCGTTAAACTAACTTATGGTGGTGTGAAAAACGGGCTCTCCTTCGAAGGGGTTATGCTGAGATGTTGGCAAACGTTATAGTTTGTTTATACTAGCCTACGATACTAAGGTGAATTAATGATCAACAACTGTTCTCCCACATATTTATGCATTAGCTAATGATTTGTAAATATATAATCATGACTTTACTTGGTGGGGCACATGACTATTAACTCATTATTAAGCTGATGTATAGTAATACGTTAGCTCACATAATTACGCATTAGTTAATGATTTGTAAATGTATAATCACGTCATGACTTTACTCGGTGGGGCACATGACAATTCATTCATGAAGTAGATGTATGGTCATTGTAATGTTAGCTCACATATTTACGCATTAGTCAATCATTTGTAAATATATAGGCGAATCATGCCATGATTTTGGGCACATGACCATTAACTCACTATAACTATATATATAGCCAACTCATTCTAATGTAGTGGTAGCTTCAGTATTCTGTCCAGATGTAGCCTACAGGGCCACACACCCACAGTAGGCTATGCATCGTTCACCCAGCGAGAGCACGGAACGATAAGGTAGGTATTGTGGCGAGCAGACGCAGAAGAATGAGTCATGAGACAGAGATCTCTTTTTCAGCCAATACCCGTGCCCCTTACGCCGCGTTCTCACAGCGAGCAACTTGGTCGCTGGGTCGGTCAAGTCTACAAGGCTGGGGGCGAGGCAAGAGCTTCCCGTTGTGTCATCCAAGTCAGCTCATGCAGCTACAATTTTTTAATGAAGAGAAACAACGCCAGTAGCCTACATATAACAAATACATTTGCGATGCATTCTATTTTTTTTTGTTATGTCATGACACTGATAATTATGTGTTCTCGCTAGCTAGCGATTGGCTATATCTATCTTCGTCGCGAGCTAGCGATTTTTATCTATCTACCTAGATACATAGATAGATATATGTATAAAACTCAACATGTAGTTTGGGCTCAATGTGATATTGGTAAAACAAGCCACATATATCCTTTAAGGTTATGTTATGACACTGATAATTATAATCATATAATTATCCTCCATTGCTGCAATTTGAAATATGAAGCGTGGAACTGATTGGCTGTTACGGCCAATGGTCACTCAAAAGTTAAATTGCGGGCAACATTTATTGGCCGATTTTGGTCGCTTAGTTGGCTATATATATAGACTCACCTCTTCAAATTGCACCTCTCTCCACCCTCCCTACCTCCTTGTGACCTCCCTTGATTATGTAATTGTGTGAATACCCCCCCCAAAATTTTTTATAATAATAATTCCCAATCATACTGACTGCGCCTGGTACTTTAATTCGTGATTACCTTTTTAGGGTTGTTTTAACGCACTTGTTCCTAGTTCGGAAATGCACTATGTACGTCGCTCTGGATAAGAGCGTCTGCTAAATGACTATAATGTAATGTAACATAAATTACTCAACCACAGTTCATGTATACTCTCTGTCGGCTATTGGTTTATATAAACAGTTTGGAGTGGGATTATTTCAAGACGGTGCAGTAATATTTCATCCGAATCATCTCAGATGCAGCCTACATCAGTGTCTGTTCTCTCATATAGTGTGGAATTATTTTAAAAAATATGTCTTGACCCTGACTTGTAAACTTATAGAGCAGACAATTCCAATCTTGCAACGCTTGCAAACTGATATAGGAAGTTTGAACAGATGGTGCCAAACACAAGCCTAAAAGGTCGGGGAACTGTGCAGTGTCAGGGAACTTTTTTGGGATAAACAGGAACTTAAAGGTGGTTGCCAACGGTTACCAAGACCCCTTTCAGCTCCTGAAAAAACTGCCTTAAGTCATAAGAAAACATGTGATTTCCAGGGATTGTTGAGATATGAGACCTTCTGATTGGAGGACTGAGAGGGTGCGACGGCTGATTGGTTGTCATACAACTGAGTAACCAATCAGTAACCAGCTAAGTCAATAAACTACTGAACCACGATTGGAGGACAGAGCGCGCTCCCGGTGGACACCTGGGCACATCTGTTTGAGAGTTTGCTGAAGCTGTCTGCTGTATCAACTTTACTTGCTATTTGTCTCATTAAAATACTTATACTTTAAATTTGGTTTCAAGAGTCCTGTCTTCACCTCCACCTTGAACGAACACGCTGAGACGAAAATAATTTTCCTAACAATAGCCTAGCCTACAATTGGCAGAATGGTGGACAATTAGATTTTGGGGAGAAGAACATTTTCGTGTGACGCTTAGTCTATATCTGATCTTTCCATATTACAGACAGCCTTTCAAATAGGCTACAGGCAAAGTTAACGTAGCCTAAATTTTAAAAATAATAATTCTATAGAAGCCTATATGCCTATAGAGACTATTAGTCACATTCCCCCATTGTTTAATTTCTGCCGTAGCTCACATTTCGAAGCACATCAAAGCTCAAGGAAGGCCATCAAAGCAATCGCATAATGTAACCGATGTAAGGTGAACCGGCAATCCCGAAACCGAAATGGTAGTTAATACATGAACTCACAGTATTAATTAACACCATGAGTTACTACATTAATGCGGACGTTATTCATAGTTATTTAAATATGATTCACTAGTTGCTCAGGTAGGCGCTTCATTCATTCTTGATATGTTAATGCTTAAATTAATTATTATTCATGCATTAGTTAAAGTATTAGTAAAGGTGTATTTATGCACCAGTATTGTACAGTGTTACCAAGTAATGTGCAACAAATGCAAAGAAATCTTCGGAACATACATTAGTTTGCAATGCAATACTGAGAACTACATATGTAAAACGGATAAAACTAGTCCCAGTAGACTTTCCGGCACCGAAGTTCTGGTTTATAACGTCCCAGAGTCGTTACAGGCTTCCACCCCCCGGTGTTGTGTGTCCAGGTGCCCTGGGATCTCAATTCCAGGCTTACAGCTCCCCCCTCTGGCACCGTGGGACAAAAAGAACACAGTCCCAAGGGGTCACTGGGCTACACCCTGGCTGGGTGAACCCTGCTGGTGCCTATAGTCCCATAGCCGGCCTCGGGGGCAGCTGGAGAGGGCTGAGAACCAGTGCAGCATGGGTGGAGGTGTGTAGGGAGCGAATAAGATGTCTGAACTAACAGCACTGGATCAGAGTGAAGGTAAAGATGAGGGCGCTGGCGATGACGCACCCTCGGAACACCCAGTCCCACCAGGTGTAGGCGTCCTGGGCGGAACGGGTGGAGGAGCTGTTCAGGATCTCTGCTGTTCGTTTGGCCAGATTCACCTCCACCTGTGCCTGGTCAATGTGGTAATTTATTTCCCGGAATACCTGTTGCACCAAGTCCATTAGGTCAGTCAGGCCCGCGTTCCTGGCACGTAGAATGTGTCCTCCCACCACGGTGAGACGTCCACCTCCAGTGGAACTCTCCCCAGGATGTTGATCTGACCCATTGCAAAGTCTTCCGTCACTTCCAGACAGAAAGTGTGGTTAGCTGGGCAGGTCAGACCTCCATGGGTGAGTTAATCTCTCTGATGACGCACCATTGCGTATGGGAGACCTGGATTGCATCTGCGTGACCGTGTAAGGACTGAACACTAATGAGCTTGGTGTCATTGTGGGAAAAAGATTGTCGGGTATTACATGTACAAATGATATAACTGGAGGTCTCATGACATGAGTGGTGAATATGGTTTCAATGCCCTTCATGGTAATGTACCCTGTTAAATGATCAAATTTAAGGACCTGATTCTTCACTACTACGCCAATAGAGCGTATGGTAGTGGAATTGGGATACACTTAGTCTGGGTGAATCAAAGGAAAGAAAACAAAGAACCCAATACATTCCGCACACTCCAGTAAACATCATAAACATTGTCAATAGTTCAGCAGTAAACAAGTCCTATGCATACGTTCAGCAGGCTAAGTCATGCTCGATGGTACGGGTCTGATTGAATAGTGAATGGCTGATGGTGAGAAGCGCCTGCGCTGATGTTTTTATTACTATTGGTGAGGTGTTGGAAACCAGTGGCCACCTGATTTGCCAACCATGCAGAATACTGAATTTGAACAGCGAGTCTGCCTTTGTAATCAGAAACTAAATCATTGAGTTGTGCCTGTAGCCGTGCATACGTTTCATCAGTTGCTTTTTACATTTTTAATACAGTACACACATTGTATCTATAGCATACTGTATTTATATTATATTTCATTGCCATCTATTACCCCCTTTTTGATGCTTAAAAACATGAGATGGTAATAGCTTGATTTTTCCAAAACAGAAAACAGTTTAAATTAAGCAGTCATTCATTATTAATGGTATTATGTTATGTTTTTGCGAGCATTGAAATATACAAAAACTTTTAGTTTTGCACAACAAAACACATATGTCTGAATTTACATTGTAATGATTATAACCAGGTTTTGGTGATTGAAAACAAATAATCATACACTCTGAAGAATGTAGGTTCACTTCTCTTTAAGAAACAAGGATATTTAACAAGACAGATAGAGAGAGGGGGAAGGGAGAGAGAGTGAAGAGAAATAAGGGAGAGCACACAGAAAGAGAAAGAGAGATAAAATAAGGTGACAAAAGGACAAAAAGAGACCAGTAAGCCAGTCTTTGCAAGAAAGTGACCCTACTTTCAGCTTTTAAACTTATTTACTTACTTATTTAATTGAGGAAGAACTATTCTCCCAAACTGTAAAACCATTTAGGAGCCCTGACTAGAAAGACTTTTCCTTAGAAGTCATAAACACTTCACCTTGTAAGAACAAAAGATGTTGACCCTAATTAAGGCAAGTGCAAGCTCTGGTGGCATTTGATTCATTTTATAACATTAACTGGCTTATTGGCGTCAGACAGACAGTCTAACACATGTTTTTGTGCTAGGGGACATTTACACAAAAATACATCCATGAGATTTTATAAATATGCCTCAGGTAACTTAATGGGCACCCAAGTAGGTATATTAGTGAATCCCTACATGACATGCCCAGGCATGATTTATATAGATTTAAAGCAAGTAAGCCAATGCACTTTAGCTTTATGGTTTCACAGATGTACAGATACAGCTCAAAAAATTTGAATATCGTGAAAAAGTTCAATATTTTTTGTCACTCATTTCAGAAAGTGAAACTCATATATTATATAGATTCATTACACTTCGAGTGAAATATTTCAAGCCTTTATTTCTTGTAATTTTGATGATTATGGCTTACAGCTAATGAAAACCCAAATTCAGTGTCTCAGAAAATTAGAATATTTTGCTTTAACATATTTTTAAAGTACCATATTTAATATTTGGTCGCATATCCTTTGCATGCTGTTACTTCCTGAAGTCTGTGACCAATCAACATCAAAAGACTCTCGATATCTTATTTTCAGGTACTGTTACAAGCGATACTATAACCTCTCTGCATTTGAACTGATCTCTATGAGAATTGGGGGGTAAGACTAGATTCAGCTGTAAATTACGCTGGTACAGTATGGAACACATGACTGGCGAAATGGCTGTACGTTATCAAGGGTCTAAGGTATCAAACAAGCCCCAAACCATCACTCTGCGGCCAGATATGGAGTAGATGTGGATGGATCCCTAAAAGGGTTGTTTCTCCTGACTTTTTTCCCCATAGAGTTCTATAGGAAAATGAGTCAGGAGAAATAACCCTTGCAGTGATCCATCCACATCGAATCAACCCATTATCGGTGAACAGAGATAGTACGTAAATTTTCAGAGAAACCACACAAATCAAGTTTCACTAATTTATTACCAGGTAGGTTATTTACTTAAATCATCAATTCACAGTTACAGATAAAACAGCCAAAATTCAAATATAGTACAGAAGAAAAATACTTTGTCATACCTGGCAATCGCTACACACAATGACCTGAGGTTAGATGTGTGGGAAAGTCTGAATACAGCTTCCCCAATGGCTTTGTTTCCTTTGCTTAAATTCTCAAATTCTGTGTTTGATCTGGCTGCAGACGGTCGTAAACCATAAACTGGCCAAAAATGGTTAAATTGCACTTTAGTTCCCCCTTCCAGGGGGTTACACAGAGAGGTTTCCTGAGAGGAAAATTCCACAACGGCAGCTTACACCTGTATTATGAAATATACATTCCATCCATGTTGAACATTTAGGACATGTAGACCATTGCACCACTCACACCGAGACCATCACAACGATATCAAACATGAGTAGGTCTAAGTTTGTGTTGCCATGAGAATCCCCATCTCTACCTAGTTTCTCAGATGTGATTAATATTAATGCCACAAAGGTCCCAGAATTCCTGTTGAGAATATTACATTTACACCTTAGTTGTCCCTGTTAATTCAGGTACGTTAACTGGATGTATTTGCTAATGTAACACTCAAAAACTCAACAATACATGATTATCTCTCTGGAAAAAGAGTGTATAATGTATGTTCCAGTGTCCAGACTAGTTCCAGTGTATACTGTACAATGTAACAAAAATATCAATCGCATCACAGCTTTTTTGAGAACAAAAGCAATCTGTAGTCATGTTGTGTTGGATGTGAAATATTTTAAGGACAGAGATTTGGCCTGCCCTGATAACGTCAGATGGTGGCACTGTGACACTGTTCGTATGCTAGTTTTTACGACAGTCCAAGCGTTTCTTCCAGATCCTGGGACATTCTTTGACGTCATAAACCTCACGCCAGATGGTCCAGAGTCGTTACAGGCTTCCACCCCCGGTGTCCAGGTGCCCTGGGATCTCAATTCCAGTCTTACAAAACTATACATTTCCTGGATTATAAACTCCATGTCCACAAGTGTGCAGACTGTATGGGTGATATGCAGAAGTATTAAAGATGTGACACAAAATGTAGGCAGTGTACTCTGTCCAATAGGGCTCTATTAACCGGCAAGCACAAGGCATGCAGCGAGCCGTCATAGTCAATGGCGTAACGTATGGCCCACTGGGCGTGGCTACTGAATTTAGCTATTTTCGGACCAAAGGCGAGGAGCGCACAGCTCACAGCGTGCTGCGCTGGTTGAAAATGGGCTGGATTATGCTGAATATTTATCAGTGGGTGTGCTTCAGCTGCACCATATCTAGTCAAATTACCTCTTTTTAGTCCTTTTAAGAGCCGTGTGCATTGGACTCATTTTGACCATGTCGGGCTATCCACTGTTAAGTATTGTGGAGCTTCTGTGATTTTGTAGGGCTGTTTTTTCTCCAAAGACTCTGAGAACCTTGTTTGGGTACATGGCATCATGAACTCCATGAAATACCAGAAAATTTTAATCTGAATCTGGCTGCCTTTGCCAGGAAACTAAAACTGAGTCGTCCTTGGATATTCCAGCAGGACAATGATCCAAAACATACGTCCAAATCAACACAAAAATGGTTAACTGAAAACAAAATCAAGCTTCTGCCATGGCCATCTCAGTCCCCTGCCCTTAACCCCATTGAAAACCTGTGGGCTGAGCAGAAGAGGAGAGTGCACAAGAGAGGACCAAGGACTCTGGATGATCTGGAGAGATTCTGTAAAGAGGAATAGTCTCAGATTTCTTGCTCTGTATTCTCCAACCTTAATAGATGTTACGGGAGAAGACTCAGTGCTGTTTTATTGGCAAAGGGAGGTTGTAGAAAGTATTAAATGCAGGGGTGACAATAATTGTGGTGCACATGGTTTTGTTAAAAATAATGGTTAATTTTTTAATAACCTTTTTTACACATCTTTACCAGGGGTGCCAATAATTGTGGCAGCCACTGTATCAATGGGTCCAAAAACCTATCCAAAACCTGTCAAAATGAATATATGAATATTTTTGTGTTACGTTTCTGTCATGTTTATGCCACGTTTCATGTTTAGTTTGTCACAGTTTATTTTCTGTTCATGTCATGCTTGTGTTCTGTTTATGTTACGTTGCAGTTCATTGTTAGCATACACATTTCCGTGTTTTTCTGCAGCCTTGCATTTGTAGAACCCGCACAGCTAAACCAATGAGGGAATAACTGGGGGTGAAGGTGCAACGTGTTTTCCCTCAGCTGCTGTGACGTAAACAAAAGATGTTATTTATTTATTCTCCATTCAGATGAACAGAGCACAATTATAACAATTATTATAGTTTTAATCTCGTATTTTATCTGACTCCATTTAAAATAATAATTTAGAATTTGGGTTAAACCTGCGTGGAACTCGGAGTGGTTACACTCGACTCGTCCTTAATTACCAGTCCTCAATTATCAATGTATGCTTGCCGGAATCAGTATTATTGCTGAATTTCAGTTCGGTGGAGAACGCAGAGGGTGGGGGGTCTAGTCAACACAATACATGCATTAATTTTTATCATAGATAGTTGCGTGCCCAGGTCTGAGTGCATTTAAAGGGCTCCTTAAGGCTAATTTGACAAGAACCGGCGTAGAACGCCCATGGGTTCTCGTCACATCAAATCACCCGAACCATACACTACCAACCCTGTTTGCGGGCAGAACTTGATAATATTTAAACTTAATATTCAGTTATAATTTAGGCTAAAAAGGGTATAAGATGAATTAGTGTCATGGAAACCACGCAAGTTAAAAATAAACATAATTTAATAACAGGCAGGCAGGTCATTAACTTCAATTAAACATTCAATTTACACAAAACATAGATTTACGAAAAGAAACACAAAGTAAATATCTTACCCAGCCTGTTCAACTACACACAGACACAGAATATGCACGGTGTGGGAAGTCGGTTACAATCTTCCCTGATTGGCTTGTCTCTCTTCCTTTTATGCCAAATCATGTGTTTGAACCAGGCGGCAGTGCCATAAATTAACCTGGAAAAGGGTGGTCAATCTGGAATTTAGACCCCCACTGTTGGGGGATGTTTGTGTAGCGAGAGGGGAAGAGGAGATAATTACCAGAGAGGACATTTCACAGTTACAGTTTTTCCCTGAGTTACTGAAACTATCCTTTATTAAACTTTATTTGGTATGAAATGTATTTCAGTCAATTCCTTGATTTTACCTGAATCCATACATACCAAACAGATTAAGATGAGATAATATTAAGATCCAGTTGTCATGAGAATCCCCTTTTGAATAACCATTTCACATGCAATTCCTGTTACTACCACATAAGACAGAATGTAACAATATAAAGATCACATGCGCAATGTTTGTAGGTTTTTACATAGTTATTAACACTCTTAACAGAAGTTTTAGAGTCCTGGTATAGAAAATAATTAAAGAGTGTACTGACAGGGGTGCCCAAATGAGGGCACTGTGGTAGTGTCCAATGGCTTTCCCATAGGATTTTCCCAGGTTTTGGGTAACTGGAGTGTACAGATGTCCTGTGCGGACATTCCTTTCCCATTGTCTGGCTAGGGTCTGGATGCCGTAAATGCTCTTTTATGATACATGTACAATCATGGCAAACAGTTCCATTTGCCCTTATCTCCATCTTTAGCAGATGGGGACATTCTTGGGAGCAAAAAGCCGGACCCCAAAGGAAGTCAGAGGAACCGATTATTTTATTACAAGGCCCTCTGGTCCTTTGAAGTGCATGATGCTCTCCAGTTCCCAAATGGCAGTGTTTCCTGAGTCCCACTTTGACTCTCCTCCTACACATTCATGCTGTTTCTTTCTCTTGCTGTCGCTGACGCTTGCCTAATTGTTTCTTTCTCCCGTGTCTATTTACTACTCTACTAACATTAGATCAGGATTGGGTAATACTAACTCTCTAATCATGTGTTCATGTTTACCTTACGTTTCTCGTGCATGTCGTTTACTAATTTACTAACGCTAGGTCAGGATAGGTTTATTACTAATGAGTATTAATTATCTTGTCAGCCCTCCACACCTGATTTCCCTTTGCATGCTGCTCTCAAGCTAAGTGTCTGCACCTGTCTACACCTGCATATAAGATCAGTGTTCATGTCATGTCTGCAAAATTGTTGCCTGTTAGTTTATCTACTGTCACTTTTGAGCATTTATCCATTGTCTGACTACTGTTATAGATCCAAGCCTGTTTACTGACCATCGTGACTGCCAGCCTATCGTTTCTACTGCCTGTTTTTTTGTTTTTTTGACCACAAGTTTTGCCTGCTGTCTGTTTTGTACCTCTGCCTCGCGGATAGGACTTCGGTCTGACTCCTGCAACGCCCGACGACCAACGAACTCTGCTTTACCCCTGTATTGTACTTCTGCTCCGCTGACAGCTACTCTGGTTACTGAACTTGTGCGTGGATACCGATTTCGAGACTGCCTTCTCCCTCGGTACTGTATTTTTGGTTATTGGCTGGATTTATTGGTTTTTGGACTTTGCTTGTGTGACTACGATTTTTGGATTTCCCCCATAATAAAGCCCTTGCGGGCATTTATTATTACGTCGGTGTTCTGAGTGGTGCATTACGGGTCCAACCCACACACACCTTTCTCATTTTGTCCATTATAAAGCATATACAACATTCAAAATCACACCAATGGAAATTTTATATTCATCTAGCATGTATGCACAGTAAAAAGAATAAGTATTTTCCTTGCCCTAAGTGACAATTATAGCCCAGGGAGAAACTAATATGCCATAGTCGATAATATGTTCGATAAGATTACAATAAAATAATATTCCCCCATTAGGGAAATGTTCTAGCTTCATAGCAAATCAAACATAAAACAGGACTGAGCCACCTATGAATGCTTATACAACAATATGTGAAATGCACTCAAAAAATCACAATGTGAAACATATTGTGGCAGATACTGTGGTGAAACTAACGTACATTTTTGAAATATCAGAAGCAGTAATACTGACATATCGAGGAGGATAATCTCCCTCATGTTTGTAGGCATATTCTCCATTAGAATCAATGGTATGGTATCTATGGTATCTTGGAAACTGATATCTTCAATTGTTTAAAAAAAACAAAACTATGGTATCTTCTGCTGACCCACTCTCAAAATCTATGTAAGCAGGCGAGGATTTTCTCTAGCCAGTTAATGAGTTGCTAAATTAGTAATAACTTTTTAAAAATAGCAGTAAAACAACAATTACGCCTTGGCGAGTGAATGTACTTTTAAAGTTGTTTGCGTAAAACTAAACTAATAAAATTAGAAATGCTGTTAAGCCTGGCTGTAATTTATTGTTCAAAGCATACAATAAGACATTTATTCCATTCCCCAGCATAACAACACCATTCCCCTGCATAACATTAACAGTATCTGCTGAGAAATAATAGCAGAAACTACAAATTAGTTTCAATCAATACTAAACAACTTTTGGAAAAGGTGAGAAAAAATTAAAAATCTAACATATCCTTTGCACACAAAAACTGTCTTGAAAATTAACTCTGCATTTCAAGACCATTTTGGGCTATTCTAAAAAACTTAAGATTTTTTTCATTTATCAATAGGGCATCTTATCATTGAGATGAAAAGTAATCCTGTCGTGTCAGCAGCAGGGGCGGGGCCAGTAGGGGGACAGTGGTGGCACTGGCCCCCACTGGAATCTGATTGGTGTAACCCCTGTTAAAAGTGTTATGTTTATGATGGCTAACTCGATAATGTGTTCACTAACTCAGCTAGCGTTAGTAACGTTACCCATCCCAGTATTTAAATAGAAACAGAATAATATCAAATAATACAGCATGTAATCCAGCTACATGAGAAAAGAGAGGGAGGAAGGGATGGAGGGAGATTTTGCAAGAGCACAAATAAACATTTTTTTAAAAGATTGGTTTGTTTTGCAGTAGGATATTTGTAGCTCATTTTGAGTGCTTTTGTTTAATGTTATAATTTGTTTTAACAGCAGACGGGTAAATACTGTTCTCAAAAGGCACTAGAAATTTGTATTTCAATTCTGTTTTTCAAAAAAGATTTTCCTGGGGGGGATGCCCCTGAACCCCCCTAGCACTGAAGTGTCCCCCACAGAAGCCAAAACAGTCTTACGCCCTTTGATTTGATTTAAAAATTAACATTTGTACTGTTATTGAAGCATTATTTTTTATCATTAATCTTGGGTGTCGTCAAATAGTGTTCCTAGGTTGATGTGCCCTTTTCTCACTTTGAGCAAAACATAATTGACTATGTCCTCGGCTGAGCCTCGGGTCTTTACAATGTCTAGACACGCCCGATTGACAGCCTGGTATATTATAATAATAATAATAATTGATAGGTTTTATATAGCGCTTTTCTAAGTACCCAAAGACGCTTATACATTATAGCATTACACAGACACAGGACAATAAATTAGAAAATGACAAAAAAATATTAATTAAGGTACACAAAAACATTCAAATGGACAGTTGACAAAGACTGAGCAATTGAGGTCAAAGAGCAAGGCCTACAAATGGATGATATTCTTTTGAAAATGCACATTTGCTGAAACCTTTGGCTCTATGATGACCCTGCTAATGCTGCTACCTTTATTTTCTGTAGCAGGGCCAGTATTCTGTTCTTGATTTCTTTGGTTGCCAGGGAATACACAATGGGGTTAAGACAGGACGGGATGCATGAGGCTAACGACAAGCCCAGCATTTTGACATTTGGATCGATGTAAAATAAGAAAAGATCAACGATGTACACTGCCATGATCGGCAAATAGAAAATCCCCACTAAGATGAGATGTTCTGTGCATGTTGCAAGTGCTTTGTACCTGCTCTCCACACTTTTCATTCTGAACACTACACTCAAAATACAGACGTATGACATGACGATTACACAAAGGGGACCAAACAAAATCAGCATACTCAGAGCAGAGCCAGCAGCCCACTGCA
>CM040401.1:88975532-88996532 GCA_022702515.1 Ilyophis sp. 1 JC-2022 | reverse complement strand
TTGGACGTATATTTCTTCGTTAAAGAATTAAAAATGTTTTTTTTATTTTACTTACAGGAAATGTGCTTAATAATATAAACGTATTTGGGATCAGGTACCAGATTGTTAAATATAGTGTTTAACCATAATATTGTGAATTTGGATATAAACGCACCAGTGCACACTTGCCATTTAGGTAGGCTATTAAACCTGTCACACGCTCTATGATTTTAAAATGCATTATCGGCTCATTTATTCTGCACACAGTTGCTTTGCCGACATTCTCTGAATCCCCAATGTTATACAAAAACCTCCCACTGGCAAAAACAACACTGGGCAATGCAATGGGCTTGAACATGGAGTGGTGAGCGCAAAACGTGACATTGTCGATATGAGGCTTTAGAAGGTAATTGAGATACATTACAGATTGCACGAAAAACGATAACATTTATGAAGATACTTTTCTGAGTGAGCCTATTTCTAATCGCGGTCTAATTATACTTTCGCGATTAACAGCCTTGCGAATGATTCCCATATCCACGGGGTTGAAAAAGAAAGTAGCCTACACGATGATTGACATGGTTGATACAGTTTTTTTTTTGTTTGCAGAGTAATTAGCTGGTTGACATGTTTGGCTGTCAAGAACGGCGTTACGCTCATAAATCAGGAACAATCAGGCTACATAAGCACCCCCACACAAACCAATGTAGTTTTCTGTAATAAACATTTTACAATTAGGCCTAGAATTTATCCGTTATAATTTGAATATTATGTCATTCTTAAAAAAAAATGATATGCTCTATTGCACTACTGTTCAAAATTTGTAGAAATACATATTTTAGGCTATTGAACTACTTTGACAACACGACTAGTATTCCTTGCCGAAGAGTTGAAATTTAGACCCGGTTCTAAAGGCAATTTGTCAACAAAGCCTTTATGATTGTATGACTGAACGTAAGTGTATCATAATGGCTAAGGAGCTTGCAATTTATTGTACGTGTATACCCAGGCAGGCACTGCCGTTGTTCCCAGGAACAAGGTATACCTAAGCTGAATTGTTCTATTAATACATTGTACTTAAATGCAGTGCCTATAAATCGGTCTGGATAAGAGGGTTTGCTGAATGGCAAAATGCACTTTAAACGGTGACCTCATCAATACCTACAACCTGTATGGGATTATCCATTCCGACAGGCAAGGGAGGTTATTTGTGGATTTTAATTGACATCCCATAAGAATTCCCAAGTACACGCATTCCCCACACACCGGGAGATATATTCTGCAGCAAGAGTGGAGAAGCACATTAGGTGCTTACAGTTTTCGACAGTGATCAATGCTGAGGAGAACTGGTGAGTAGCGATTTCACCTGCGCAAATTGTTCAGATTTTCGCGATTCGTTCAGCCGCGAGGGCTGAGTGTTAATGTTTCCACGCGCTTGCCTTTGACTTGTAGCCTATGCGGAATAGCGACAGCTAGTATACAATATTCAAAGGATGGGACAACGGAGTAAAAAAAAAAAAACGCCACTGTTTACGCATTGTGCTCTGAATGGTCCTTTGTGTTCTTGGTCATTAACTGGATTATGCCTCAATTTATCCGACTGAAAGAATTGTGTCTTGCAGGTGCTGTAATTTTGGAAACAATTCAAGTGCGATCTCGGAAAAGGAAGAGACGGTGTACCCAAACACGCTTGCTTGACATCACCTCCACGATTTGGTTCTCTATTTTAAGTGGTTCGTTCTTTATCAAAACTAGGCTCTATGTATTTGTTTTAATCCTGCATGAATGCTGTATTTACCATTAGACTGTATACAATATTTTACACTAATAGTTATATAATTACAGGAATGCTACTTCTGGCATTTTTTATAAACTTTAGTGTTATTAAAATATATTATTCAACTAGTTTTGTATACCCTGAATAGCTAACAATAAGATAATTAAACGGTCGGCTCCAACTTCAACACCAACGAGCATGTTTAATTAGAATGGACGCAGTTTTAAAAGTATGGATGTTGTGACGTGGTGTTGCAGCCGAACGGTTTTTTATTTTGAGTGCTATAGGCCTATATTCGTAAATTAGGATATAAAAAATCAACGTGCGCATTGCTCAAAATGGAAAGGAGTGACATATCTCATTGGGCCGTTTCAATTAAAAGACCAATTTCTCCAACACAAGGGCTACACTGAATGTACTGGTTGGGTTTAGCTGAACAATATTAAACTCATTTTGCAGTGATGTGAGCTATAAGAGTAAACAAATCCATTTTAAATTAAATATTCGTTAAACCCTTTAAATTATTAGATCCCAAATATGTGATAGAGGTTAAAAGTCCAGGGGTCAGAAAGTAAATGTCCTGCCAGCTGATTTCAGTCATTAGTTCTACCTCCTGACTGAAGAATTGTGCTACTGAGCAAATCCAGGTTATTGGAACAAAACACTGGGGACAACTTTTATGCCGCTTTTCCACTACAGTGCAGACCCATACCGAGCCGTGGCGAGCCTACGACCCGTCTCCTTTTCCACATAATTAAAAGCGGGTATACCCGAGTAAACCTGAGCCGTAGCGTGAAACTTTTCGGCCCTGTTTCAAAACAGTGCCGAAGCGTGCCGCTGTATCCGGGCTGTGTTGTGTAGCGGCGGTTGCTATGCGATGCGTCGCTCAAACCATGCCTTGCACGAATGGAATACTGTTCTATGGAAATTAAAGCGAACCGTGCGGAGATCACGGGTCTGTTCAACCCGATACGGGTCGGGTCGTATACACCGGCTATGGAAAAGCGGCATTACTTTTTGAACCCGCGGATTTTACCTCTGGTGATTAGAATGTTTTTAACTGAACATTCTAATGCTTATGTAACAATCACTACTGGAAAGCAAAGTTCAAGAACACTGACTTAGAATTGGGAAAAAAACAACAACAAAAAACATACTCACTCTTCAAAGGGTTAAACATTCCCCATGTTTGACTGAGAAAAGTTTTGTATTAGCCTCCCAAACTCTAAAAGAATATACTGTAGTTCAAAGTAAAATAATCAATAATCAACTAGTCCGTACAATGGATAGCTTTGGCTCTCAGTGTAATTGTTAGGATAACTGGGGTTATAACTCAGAGCCAGTGGCACTGAAAAGTATTCATCTTGAACTGCTTCAGTGAAAATATACGGCTGTATGAATATATTGTATGAAGAAATGTTATCTGTGTAAGTATGGATAAGAGCATCTACTCAATGTCAAAATGTAAAGTAAATTCGGTAATCGGTACATAACATTAGCCTGAATTGACACATGGTTGTATGTTTTATTTGCTAGTCATTTATTTGTTTCTCTCCCAGGACGCAAAGGAAAAACAGTAACGTGGTTGTCCTGAACGCCGCACACGTGCAATGGGAATTCACGCCACTTCGATCAACAACTCCATCATTAGACCACTGGGATTTTATGTTATTGGATTTACGTATATAAAGTATGCCGATTTATATTTAATTTTTCTCGGCTTCATTTATATTGTAACGCTTTTGTGCAACTCCTTTATCATTTGCATTATATGGATAGATCATCGCCTGCACACTCCAAAGTACATTGCGGTGGCTAATTTAGGGGTTGTAGACTTGGTGTGCAGTACAATCTTCATTCCGAGTGCGATAAAGACGGTCTTCACGAAAGATACTTTCATGTCCTACAACGCATGTTTCATACAGATGTTTTTTCATTACTGTTTTATCTCACTACAGTCGTGTTCCCTCAGTATACTTGCCTATGACAGGTTAATTGCAATATGTTTCCCACTGAGGCATAATATGATCAACACTCCCACAACCATGTTAAGTATTATAGTGATTGTTTGGGTGTTTTGTGTAAGTGTCATGGTGTTCTTGACCTTGATCATGACAAAACTGTCTTTTTGTGATTCGCTCACTGTGTACAATTATAACTGTGAGTACATAGCCTTGTATACTATAGCATGCAATGATACCACACTGCAGTGGGCTGCTGGCTCTGCTCTGAGTATGCTGATTTTGTTTGGTACCCTTTGTGTAATCGTCATATCATACGTCTGTATTTTGACAGCCGTGTTCAGAATGAAAAGTGAGGAGAGCAGGTACAAAGCACTTGCAACATGTACAGAACATCTCATCCTAGTGGCGATTTTCTTCTTGCCGATCATGGCAGTGTACATCATTGATCTTTTCCTATTTTACGTCGATCCAAATGTCAAAATGCTGGGCTTGTCGTTAGCCTCATGCATCCCGTCCTGTCTGAACCCCATTGTGTATTCCCTGGCAACCAAATAAATCAAGAACAGAATACTGGCCCTGCTCCAGAAAATAAAGGTAGCAGCATTAGCATGGTTGTCATAGAGCCAAAGGTTTCAGCAAATGTGCATTTTCAAATGAATATCATCCATTTGTAGGCCTTGCTCTTTGACCTCAATTGCTCAGTCTTTGTCAACTGTCCATTTGAATGTTTTTGTGTACCTTAATTAATATTTTTTTGTCATTTTGTCATTTATTGTCCTGTGTCTGTGTAATGGTAAAAGCGTCTGCTAAATGAATGTAATGTAATGTTGTAATATACCAGGCTGTCAATCGGGCGTGTCTAGACATTGTAAAGACCCGAGGCTCAGCCGAGGACATAGTCAATTGTGTTTTACTCAAAGTGAGAAAAGGGCACATCAACCTAGGAAAACTATTTGACGACACCCAAGATGAATGATTAAAAATAATGCTTCAATAACAGTACAAATGTTAATTTTTAAATCAAATCAAAGGGTGTAAGAGTGTTTTGGCTTCTGTGGGGGACACTTCAGTGCTAGGGGGTTCAGGGGCATGCCCCCCCCCCCCCCCCCCCGGGAAGAACATTTTTGAAAAACAGAACTGAAATACAAATTTCTAGTGCCTTTTGAGAACAGTATTTATTCGTCTGCTGTTAAAAAAATTATAACGTCAAACAAAAGCACTCCAAACGAGCTACAAATATCCTACTGCAAAAAAAAAACAATCTTTTAAAAAAAATGTTTGCAAAATCTCCCTCTCTCCCTCCCTCTCTTTTCTCATGTCGCTGATTCACATGCTGTATTATTAGATATTATTCTGTTTCTATTTAAATACTGGGATGGGTAACATTACTAACGCTAGCTGAGTTAGTGAACACATAACCAAACATTAACGTTATGCATTATCGAGTTAGCCATCGTACACATACCACTTTTAACATCGGTTAGACCATTATCGCACATTCGGTTGATAGCTAGTTGGAACACTAGGGAACAGTGATCCTGAGAACTAAATAGAGTTAATTTGCATAAAAATGCACTTGCTTCTGGGTGGTTGATCTTGTTTGAATATGGTGCGGTGGCAAGATAAGCTAACTCGACAGCTCGCAAAAAACAAATGGCTCGACTGGCCACAGGATATTTCACCAGTAAAAAGGTATAGAACGCATATCGTAACAATAAAGTAATATGCGATATCTTTGCTGTCTAGCTGTACATTATATCTTGTAATGTTAAGGTTACCTTTTTTATTTTTCTATCATCTCATCCCGAATCAACGAACTTAATCCATCCCGCCAGCAGGATACTTTGCATGTGGGTAAGAGAGAGATGGGGGGCGGGGTGGAGTAGTTACGTTTTACACATGGTGACTCGCCTTCTTGAGACCCGGGGCTAATGGAAAAAGACCTGGGGCTATAGCCCAATAGCCAGGGCCTAGGCACTCCCCTGCAGTCAATGTCAGTGAGACACTGTTCTCGACTGACCCTACCTGGTTACATAAAGACACTTATATCTAAAATACAATTGACATGAATTCTACATCCAAATGACTTATTTACTTTTCTGGTGACAGGATTACTTTTCATCTCAATGATAAGATGCCCTATTGATTAATGAAAAATATTTTTTTTAGAATAGCCCTAAATGGTCTTGAAATGGAGAGTTAATTTGGGAGAGTTCGTTTTTGTGTGCAAAGATTTTAGATTTTTTTCTGGCCGCATGCTTCCTCACTCAATTTCTGAAGACTTCATGTTATATTTGTAATTTTTTATAACCTTTCCCAAAAGTTGTTTAGTATTGATGAAACTGATTTGTAGTTACTGCTATTATTTCTCAGCAGATACTGTTAATGTTATGCAGGGGAATGGAATAAATGTCTTATTGTATGCTTTGAACAATAAATCACAGCCAGGCTTAACAGCATTTCTCATTTTATTAGTTTAGTTTTACGCAAACAACTTTGAAAGTACATTCACTCGCCGAGATGTAATTGTTGTTTTCCTGCTATTGTAATGGGTCTTTAAGGTGTCCGAGATTCAAACGCGAAGGTGGGGGAATCAAAACAAGTCAGCTCACAGCAGTGAGGACCAATAAAGTGAGGAGAAAATAATAAAAGAAAATTTTAAAAAACAGGAAACTAATTCCCGAAGGCTAAACAGCCAAAAACAAAAATAAACACGTTAAAATGGGCGAAGTAGAAAACTAGAGAAATACCAACTAAATCTCCCGAGCTCACTTAATGAGCTAGAACGGGAAATATAGCGAACAACCTTTGGCTACCTTAGCTCGAACCCGGAATCCTATTACTGAATAATAGCTAATAGCAAGTCTCCCCTGAACAGAAATGGAGTTAAATATCAAGAGGTCGCTAGTACCTGGCTATACCTGGCTTGATGCAATGTCGAAAGACAAACAAACACCGGGGAAGCGGAAGTCAGGAACTTAAATACCCCGCAGGTAGAAGCACAGGTGAAAACAATAATGAGGACGGCAAACCCCGAAATGGAACGTGAAAAAATTATGATTGATTAACAGACGGGAAACCAGTACGAGAACCGCAAAAGAAAAAAAAATACACATTCACGAACCACGACAGATATTTTTGCAAGTTATTACTAATTTACTAACTCGTTAACTGGCTCGAGAAAATCCTCACCTGCTGACATAGATTTCGAGAGTGGGTCCGATGAAGATAGTAATTGAACAATTGACGATATCACAGTTCCCAAGATACCATAGATACCATACCATTGATTCTATCAGAGAATACACCTACAAACATGAGGGAGATTATGCCTACAAACATGAGGGAGATATTTCAAAAATGTATGTTAGTTTCACCACTCCGCCACAGTATCTGCCACAATATGTTTCATATTGTGATTTTTTTAGTGCATTTTACATATTGTCGTATAAGCATTCATAGGTGACCCAGTCCTGTTTTATGTTTGATTTGCTATTAAGCTAGAACATTTCCCTGATGGTGGAATATTATTTTATTGTAATCTTATCGGACATATTCTCGTCTATGGCATAGTAGTGTCTCCCTGGGCTATAATTGTCACTTTGGGCAAGGAAAATACTAATTTCAATTTACTGTGCATACATGCTAGATGAAAATTTTATTTTCATTAGAGTGATTTTGAATGTTGTATATGCTTTATAATGGACAAAAATATTCATATATTCATTTTGACAGGTTTTGGATTGGTTTTTGGACCCATAGATAAAGTGGCTTCCACAATTATTGGCACCCCTGGTAAAGATGTGTAAAAAGGATTATAAAAAATTCACCATTTACTGACTTAGCTTAATCTTATACTGAAAAAATGAGAAAAAATCCAACCTTTAATTGAAGTAAATTTATTTTGAGAATAGAAATCCCTCATCAAGAAATAATTATTTTTAACAAAACCATGTGCACCACAATTATTGTCACCCCTGCATTTTATACTTTCTACAACCTCCCTTTACCAATAAAACAGCACTTCTCCCGTAACATCTAATAAGGTTGGAGAATACAGAGCAAGGAATCTGAGACCATACAGAATCTCTCCAGATCATCCAGAGTCCTAGGTCCTATCTTGGGCACTCTCCTCTTCAGCTCAGCCAACAGGTTTTCAAAGGGGTTTAGGTCAGGGTTTTGGAGACTTTATGACCACAAGATGTTACATTCCTCTATAATTCTCCAACAGTGATCCTTGGGAATTTTTTTTGTCTCTCTTACCGTCCTCCTTACTGTGTGTGAGGGCAAAATAAACTTGGTTCCTCTTCCAGGCAAGTTTGTAACAGTTCCAGTTGCTTTGAACTTTTTAACTATTGCCCTAACGGTAGATATGGGCATTTTCAGGTGAGTAGCTGTTTTGCGTTCTCGTTCTGCAAGCAGGAGGCCTCCCGACCACGACTGAATGGGCGTGTTCTGCTGTCGTCTTTTACTAAACCACGTGATGTGGGATAGCCCGACATGGTCAAAATGAATCCAACACACAAAGCTCTTAAAAGGACCTAAGAGGTAATTTGATTAGCTATGGTGCAGCTGAAGCACACCCACTGATAAATATTCAGCATAACCTAGCCCATTTTCAACCTGCGCAGCACGCTGTGAGCTGTGCGATCCTCGCCTCTGGTCCGAAAATAGCAAAATTCAGTAGCCACGCCCAGTGCGCCATAAGTTACGCCATTGACTATGACGGCTCGCTGCACGCCTTGTGCTTGCCGAAAAATATATCCCTAAGGGACAACAGAGTACACTGCCTATATTTTGTGTCAGATCTTTAATACCTCTGCATATCACCCATAGAGTCTACACACTTGTGGACATGGAGTTTATAATCCAGGGAATGTATAGTTTTACCTGTGTTACATATGTAGTTCTCAGTATTGCATTGCAAACTAATGTATGTTCCCAAGATTTCTTTGCATTTGTGGCACATTACTTGGTAACACTGTACAATACTGGTGCATAAATACACCTTTACTAATACTGTAACTATTGCATGAATAATGATTAATTAAAGCATTAACATATCAAGAATGAATGAAGCGCCTACCTGAGCAACTAGTGAATCATATATGAATAATTATGAATAACTTCTGCATTAATGTAGCAACTCATGGTGTTAATTAATACTGTGAGTTCATGTATTAACTACCATTTCGCTTTCGGGATTGCCGGTCCACCTTAAATCGGTTACGTTATGCGATTGCTTTGACGGCCTTCCTTGTGCTTTGATGTGCTTCGAAAGGTGAGCTACGGCAGAAATTAAACAATGGGGGAATGGGAATAATGGTCTATATAGGCATATAGGCTACTATAGAATTTTTTTTATTTTTTATTTAGGCTACATTCACTTTGCATGTAGCCTATTTGAAAGGCTGTCTGTAATATGGAAAGATCAGATATAGACTAAGCATCACACGAAAACTTTCTTCTCCCCAAAATCTAATTGTCCACCATTCTGCCAATTGTAGGATAGGCTATATGAGAGAACAGACACTGATGTAGGCTGCATCTGAGATGATTTGGATGAAATATTACTGCACCGTCTTGGAATAATCCCACTCCAAACTCTTTATATAAACCAATAGCCTACAGGGAGTATACATGAACTGTGGTTAAGTAATTTATGTAGGCCTAGCTTCTAGCTTGGGCTACTGTATTTTGGAGTTGCCAGTTGGTGTTGGATACCATGCTGTACACGTGAGCCTTGTCGTTAGTGATGTGCGAGTTTGAACGAATCGTTCGAAGCGAACAAGTCTTTTTACTGACTCAGGAATGACAAGTCCTCTCCTCCACTAACTCGTTCACTGACTCAGCCCTCCTACCTGCTACTTGAAAATGCGAACTGCGAAAACGAGGCGAGACAACGTGTTACTCACACTATTGTGCAACTCTTATATTCACTGTATTTGTGGAAATGTATGAAGTAAATCACTGTATTAACCTAGCCCTGTGAGAAAGCAACCACTTTGGCACTTATTTCAACTCCGTACTCGCTCTCCCTGCCCTGCGCTGAAGGTCTGGCTGCACAAATCACTCACTCACTTGCTCTCCCAGCACGCCAGGAGCTGTCTGACTCGGGTTGCACGAAACACTCACTCAGTCACCCAGTACTCCCTGTCCCAGCGCCGGAACCCGCCCCCTGCCCTGAGATCGCTAACTTGTGAGTGAGAGTACTGAGCAAGCCCCGAGAACAGCGCCGGGCTTTGAAGTCAATTTTATTTCGTGGTCAAATTGTGTAATTACAACTTCCAGGTCCGAAAAGCAGTTTTCTTGCACACAATCATTGGAAAAGGAGCTGCTGTAAAACGGTGGATAGTTTTTTTTGAGCGTCACAACCACCGCAAAATAACTAATTTTACTATCAGAATTTGATCCATTCGTTCCGATAACATTTAGAAAGTCTCGAAGAGCCGCACTATTGAATTATTTTATCCCATTCCGGAGGGCTAAACCGGAAGTTAGACTGACTTGATGACTCGAGTGACTTCAAAACTCTACTCTTTTTGGTGAGTGACTCATACAAACTCGAGTTAGTAAAAAGAGTCGAACCTCCCATCTCTACTTGTAAATAAAGCGAAAATTCTCCAATATACTGTAGCGGCCGGGGGCGGAGCCGCGCTAATTATGGATGAGACTGTTCTTGTCATGTTGGGATTATTGTGTTAAAAGTGATGTGTACATGTTCTGATCGTTGTTACTGTTGTGATGTGATTTGTGTGTGTTTATCTGTTTTAGAGTAGTGTAAAAAGGTTGCAGTTAGTAAATTTGTGATGGGTCACCATGGCAGAGAGTTGGCTAGCTAATAATGACCCCCAACCAATGTTCTTGTATGGTGTTGTTACAGTTGTTAATTAATGCTATTACCCGGAGTCGTGTGGTGTAAGGGACACGGGTATTGGCTGAAAGAGAGATCTCTGTCTCACGACTCATTCTTCTTCGCCTGCTCGCCACAATACCTACCTTATCGTTCCGTGTTCTCGCTGGTTGAACGATGCATAGCCTACTGTGGGTGTGTGAAGCTACCACTACATTAGAATGAGTAGGCTATACATATAGTTATAGTGAGTTCATAGTCATGTGCCCAAAATCATGGCATGATTCGTCTATATATTTACAAATGATTGACTAATGCGTAATTATGTGAGCTAACATTACAATTACTACACATCTACTTCGTTAATTAATAGTCATCTGCCCCACCAAGTAAAGTCATGACATGATTATACATTTACAAATCATTAATTAATGCTTAATTATCTGAACTAACATTACAATTACCATACATCTCCTTAATAAATTAATAGTCACGTGTCCCACCAAGTAAATTCATGACATGATTATATATTTACAAATAATTAACTAATGCTTAATTATGTGAACTAACATTACAATTACCATACATCTACTTCATGAATGAATAGTCATGTGCCCCACTGAGTAAAGTCATGACGTGATTATACATTTACAAATCATTAACTAATGCGTAATTATGTGAGCTAACATTACAACTATACATCAGCTTAATAATGAGTTAATAGTCATGTGCCCCACCTAGTAAAGTCATGACATGATTATATATTTACAAATCATTAGCGAATGCATAAATATGTGGGAGAACAGTTGTTGACAATTAATTCACCTTAGTATAGTAGGCTAGTATAAACAAACTATAACGTTAGCCAACATATCAGCATAACCCCTTCGTAGGAGCGCCGGTTTTTCACACCACCATAAGTTAGTTTAACGATAGTTCATGGCTGGCTTTTTTGTTTCCTTATGTTTTCTAACAAATGTAGTCTATAGCCTCCTGTAATACCGTACTGTAACATTAGCTATGTATATGATTGTAATGTGTAGGCTACAGTACTAATGTAGCGTATGCTACTGTATATATAGCCTACTGTAGCCTACACTGTACTGAACTAGATAATGTTCATAAAGGCCAGAATTTTGGAAGTTACGGTTGGGCAACTTGTTCAATAAACAACTTTTACAAATCTCATGAAACAATGCTAATCAATTGAAATTTGATTTCTTCTATATCAGACAAGAAATATATAGTAATGTTTTCTTTACCTTGACATGTTTCGACGGAGAAACTTCTGTCTTCCTCAGAAGTGTCACCTGATGGTAGTGTGACGTGTCATTATCAGCTGATGTTACTGAGGCGTGACCGCACTGTCAGTTTTGACAGAGCGGTCATGCCTCCTGCTGTCTGGTCGCTCCTTTAGGACGGTGCTCCAGGTATGAGACAGCATGTACGCCCCCTCGTCCCGGTTCATCGTCCTTTGGGCTCGCTTCCGGATTTCTATCGCTTCCATGATCCAGCGTTGGTATCTGTTGTCCTCGGTGCGGATGACTTTGGCCTTGTCCCAGTCCATAATGTGATTTTCCCTTTTGCAATGATCCGTGATGGCTGATTTAAGGTTCTCTTGTTGTGCCTTGTCTTTTATTGATCTCGTCTGTCTTTTCTCTGTTTCTTTTTCACATTCCTTTTTGTGTTCTTTTTGCCGTGTGCTAAAGCATCTTCCTGTTTCTCCAATGTAAATTTTATTGCACAAAAGGCATGGTATTTCATATATGACATTGCATTTTTTGTTTTGTTCAATTTTGTCCTTCGGATGTACTAAAAGCTGTCTCAGTTTAATGTGTGGTTTGACCAGTGTATTGATGTGATATTTTTTCATGACCCTTTGTATGCGTTCGGTGACCCCTCTGATGTAAGGTAGTGTCACTGCGCCTCTGTTTTCTGTTTTGTTTTTGTGTTTCTTTTTGCCTTCCTGTGTGTTTTCTTTCTTTTTAACCTGTCTTATTCCTTTATCTTTTGCCCATTTTGGATATTGGCATTTCTTTAGTGCATCCTGTATGTGTTTTTCCTCCTGTTTTCTGTCTTCTTCCTCCGTTATAATACTGGCGCGTTCATATAACGTTCTAATCACTGATAATTTGTGTGTTGTGGGGTGTTCTGATGTCCATAATAAATACTGGTCTGTATGTGTAGGTTTCCTGGGTATTTTTATTTTTATGTCCCCGTCGTCTGTGTGGTGTATTTTTATGTCCAGAAACGCTATGGATTTTTCTGTTTCTTCCTCGTGTGTGAATTTTATTTTTCCGGTGTTGTCCATGGTGTTAAAGTGGTCTGTAAGCTCCTGTGTGTGTACTGACTTGTCTGATATAGAAGAAATCAAATTTCAATTATAAACATTAGAGACATAATGAATCTCATTGGACTATAATGCTAATCAATGATTTAAATGATTTGTGAATGTTAGATTGTAGTGCTTTATCTCATTACCAAGTAGTTTAATGCTGAGATGTTGGCTAACGTTATATTTTGTTTATACTATAAGGTGAATTAATGATCAACAACTATTTTTCCACAAATGTATGCATTGGCTAATGATTTGTAAATATATAATCATGTCATGACTACTTGGTGGGGCACATGACTATTAAGTCACTATCAAGTAGATCTATTGTAATACGTTAGCTCACATACACTGTAATTCGGATGTACGTAATTTACAGTTTGCCTTGCATACTGTAGGCCTATACTAAATATATATATTTTAAAAAATTGTTTTTAATTGACCTGCAGGTCACTCATTTAAAACAAAAAATAAAAATAGGTAAAACTGAACTTGAGATAGCATTATTAGAGCACCAGTTAAAAGTGAACACATGAAACATTGGACGTATATTTCTTCATCGTTAAATAATTAAAAATGCTTTTTGTTATTTTACTTGCACGAAAGGTGCTTCATAATATAAACGTATTTGGGATCAGGTACCCGATTGTTAAATATAGTGTTTAACCATAATATTGTGCATTTGGATATAAACGCACTTGTGAACACTTGCCATTTAGCCTATTAAACCTGTCACACGCTCTTTGATTTTAAAATGCATTATCGGCACATTTATTCTGCACACAGTTGCTTTGCCGATATTCTCTGAATCCCCAATGTTATACAAAAAGCTCCCACTGGCAAATTGATTGCAGATTGCACGAAAAACGATAACATTTATGAAGATACTTTTCTGAGTGAGCTAATTTCTAATTGTGGTCTAATCTTTCAGCGATGAAAAGCCTTGCGACTGATTCCCACGGGGTTGAAAAAGAAAGTAGTCTACACGATCAATGACATGGTTGATACATGATTTTTTTTGGTTTGCCGAGTAATTAGCTGGCTACATAAGCACCCCCACACAAACCAATGTAGTTTTCTGTAATTAACATTATACAATTAGGCCTAGAATGTATCCGTTATCATTTTAATATAATTTAATTCTTAAAAACTGTTTATAAGCAATATTGCACTACTTTTCAAAATTTGTAGAAACACTACACTGAACTACTTTGACAACACGAGTATTTCTTGCCGAAGAGTTGAAATTTAGACCCGATTCTAAAGGCAATTTGTCAACAAGGCCTTTATGATTGTATGACTGAACGTAAGTGTATCATAATGGCTAAGGAGCTTGCAACTTCAACAGTTTTACGTTTATACCCAGGCAGGCTAAGCTGAATTATTCTATTAATACGTTGTACTTGCATGTAGTGCCTATAAATCGGTCTGGATAAGAGGGTTTGCTGAATGGCAAAATGCACTTTAAACGGTGACCTCATCAATATCTACGACCTGTATGGGATTATCCATTCCGACAGGCAAGGGAGGGTATTTGTGGATTTTAATTGACGTCCCATAAGAATTCCCAAGTACAGCATTCCCCACACACCGGGAGATATATTCTGCAGCAAGAGTGGAGAAGCACATTAGGTGCTTACAGGTTTCGACAGTGAGCAATGCTGAGGAGAACTGGTGAGTAGCGTTTTCCCCCTGCGCAAATTGTTCAGTTTTTCGCGATTCATTCAGCCGCGAGGGCTGAGTGTTAATGTTTCCACGCGCTTACATTCGACATGTAGCCTATGTGGAATAGCGACAGCTAGGACACCAAATACAATATTCAAAGGGTGGGACAACGTATTAAAAAAAAAAATAATAATTGTCGAATTGTCTAGCCGGGATGATTTTGTTTGTGGTCGTCACCATGGAGACGCATTCGCATTTTGCTCGGGAATGTCCCTTGGATCTGCAGCCACGGAGTTTACCATCGCTCTTCACCGGAGTTGAAGATGTCGGGACTGATCCGGGAGTGCGGGCACTCTTCAGAAGGCCACCAGGGAAGGAGAAGATAATGCGGAGGAGTGAGGCGGCGCGACTGGGAAGGCTGAGCTCCGTTTCAACAGTGGACAGAGACCGCAGCACTGCGTGTATGGAGGAAAGGCGGAGGCGGAGTTTGTGTGTTGGACTTATGACACTGGACACTGGACATATCGGGACAGCGAGGGTTTCTAATCATGGCTATTCCACTTTAATTCACTTAAGTCACTTGATTAATGCAATGATTCTATTGGATGTTTTTATTTGATATGTTTGTTTGTGTGTTGTGTGTCTGCCCCACTGTCTATGTCTTTTTTGTTGTTGCTGGGGCAACAACTGAAGTTCCCGAAAGGGAAATGAAAGTTATTCTATTCTATTCTAAAGAATTGTGTCTTGCAGGTGCTGTCATATTGGAAACAATTCAAAAGCGATCTCGGAAGAGGAAGAGACAGTGTACTCAAAGACGCTTGCTTGACATCACCTCCACGGTTTGGTTCTCTATTTTAAGTGGTTCGTTTTTTATCAAAACTAGGCTATATGTAGCCTATGTATTTGTTTTAATCCTGCATAAATGCTGTATTTACCATTAGACTGTATACAATATTTTACACTAATAGTTATATGATTATAGGAATGCTACTCCTGATATTTTTCTAAACTTTAGTGTTATTAAAAATATATTATTCAACGAGTTTTGTATACCCTGAATAGCTAACAATAAGATAATTAAACGGTCGGCTCCAACATCAACACCAACGAGCATGTTTAATTAGAATGGACGCAGTTATAGTAATATGGATGTTGTGACGTGGTGTTGGAGCCGAACGGTTTTCAGCATATATTGAGTGCTATAGGCCTATATTCGTAAATTCGGATATAAAAAATCAACGTGCGCATTGCTCAAAATGAAAGAGTGACAGATCTCAATGGGCCGTTTCAATTAAAAGACGAATTTCTCCAACACAAGGGCTACACTGAATGCACTGGTTGAGTTTAGCTGAACAGTATTAAACTTATTTTGCAGTGATGTGAGCTATAAGAGTAAAACAAATTAATTTAAAATTAAATATTCGTTTAACCCTTTAAATTGTTAGATCCCAAATGTGTGATAGAGGTTAAAGCCCAGGGGTCAGAAAGTAAATGCCCTGCCAGCTGATTTCAGTCATTAGTTCTACCTCCTGACTGAAGAATTGTGCTACTGAGCAAATCCAGGTTATTGGAACAAAACACTCGGGACGACTTTTATGCCGCTTTTCCACTACAGTGCAGACCGGTACCGAGGTGCATAATTGTATGAAGAAATGTTACCTGTGTAAGTTTGGATAAGCTAAATGTCAAATTGTAAAGTAAATTTGGTAATGGGGACGTAACATTAGCCTGAATTGACATGTGGTATACATTTTATTTGCTAGCCATTTATTAGTTTCTCTCTCAGGACGCAGAGGAAAAGCAGTAACGTGGTTGTCCTGATCGCCGCACACGTGCAATGGGAATTCACGCCACTTCGATCAACAACTCCATCATTAAACCAGTGGAATTTTATGTTATTGGATTTACATATTTAAAGTTTGCTGATTTATATTTAATTTTCCTCGGCTTTATTTATTTTATAACAATTTTGTTCAACTCTTTTATCATTTGCATTATATGGATAGATCATCGCCTGCACACTCCAAAGTACATTGCGGTGGCTAATTTAGGGGTTGTAGACATGGTGTGCAGTACAACCTTCATTCCGAGTGCGATCAAAACATTCTTCACGAAAGATACTTTCATGTCCTACAACGCATGTTTCACACAGATTTTTTTTCATTACTGTTTTATCTCACTACAGTCGTGTTCCCTCAGTATACTTGCCTATGACAGGTTAATTGCGATATGTTTCCCACTGAGGCATAATATTATCAACACTCCCACAACCATGTTCAGTATTATTGCAATTGTTTGGTTGGTTTGTGTAAGCATCATGATGTTCTTGACGTTGATCCTGACAAAACTGTCTTTTTGTGATTCTCCCACTGTGTACAACTTTAACTGTGATTATGCGTCTGTGTACAGTCAATCCTGCAGTGATAGCACACTGCAGTGGGCCGCTGGCTCTGCTCTGAGTATGCTGATTTTCTTTGGACCCCTTTGTGTGATCATCATATCATACGCCTGTATTTTGAGAGCAGTGTACAGAATGAAAAGTGTGGAGAGCAGGTACAAAGCACTTGCAACATGTACAGAACATCTCGTCCTAGTGGCGATTTACTACGTGCCGATCATAACGCTGTACATCACTGAACTTTTCTTATTCCTTGTTGATCCAAATGTTAAAATGCTGGGCTTGTCATTAGCCTCAAGCATCCCGTCCTGTCTGAACCCCATTGTGTATTCCCTGGCAACCAAAGAGATCAGAATCAGAATATTGGCCCTGCTCCAGAAAATGAAGGCAGCAGCATGGGCAGCGTAGTCGTAGAGCCAAAGGTTGCAGTAAATGCATTTTCAAATGAGTAACATCCATTTGTAGGCCTTGCTCTTTGACCTCAATTGCTCAGTCTTTGTGAACTGTCCATTTGAATGTTTTTGTGTACCTTAATGAATATTTTTTTGTCATTTTCTCATTTATTGTCCTGTGTCTGTGTAATGCTGTAATATACCAGGCTGTCAATCGGGCGTGTCTAAACATTGTAAAGACCCGAGGCTCAGCCGAGGACATTCAATTGTGTTTTACTCAAAGTGAGAAAAGGGCACATCAACCTAGGAACACTATTTGATGACACCCAAGATGAATGATTCAAATGAATGGTACAATAACAGTACAAATGTGAATTTTTAAATCAAATCAAAGGGTGTAGGAGTGTTTTGGCTTCTGTGGGGGACACTTCAGTGCTAGGGGGGTTCGGGGGCATGCCCCCTGGGAAGAACATTTTTGAAAAACAGAACTGAAATACTCATTTCAAGTGCCTTTTGAGAACAGTATTTATTCATCTGCTGTTAAAAAAATTATAACGTTTTTAAAAATGAAAAAAAAAAAGTTTATTTGTGCTTTTGCAAAATCTCCCTCCCTCCCTCCTTCTCTTTCTCTCTAATTTGCATAAAAATGCACTTGCTTCTGAGTGGTTGATCTTGTTTGAGTATAGTGCGGTGGCAAGACATTTCATCAGTACAAAGTTATAAAACGCATATCGTAACAATAATGTAATACGCAATAGCTTTGCTGTCTAGCTATACGTTATATCTTGTTATGTCAAGGTTACCTTTTTAATTGTTCTATCGTCTCATCCCGAATCAGCTAACTTAATCCATCCCGCCAGCAGGCTACTTTGCGTATGGGTAAGAGAGAGATAGGGGGCGGGGTGGAGTAGTTACGTTTTACACATGGTGAGTCGCCTTTTTTGACCCGGGGCTAATGAAAAATACCTGGGGCTATAGCCCAATAGCCAGGGCCCTCCCCTGCTGTCAATGTCAGTGAGACACTGTTCTCTACTGACCCTACCTGGTTACATAACGACACTTATATCTAAAATAAAATTTACATTGATTCTACATCCAAATGACTTATTTACATGATTACTTTTCATCTCAATGATAAGATGCCCTATTGATTAATGAAAAACATTATTTTAGAATAGCCCGAGATGGTCTTGAAATGGAGAGTTAATTTTCAAGACAGTTATTGTGTGCAAAGAAGATTTTAGATATTTAAATTTTTTTCTGTCCACATGCTTCTTCACTCAATTTCTGAAGACTTCATGTTATATTTGTAATTTTTCCTAACCTTTCCCAAAAGTTGTTTAGTATTGATTAAACTAATTTGTAGTTACTGCTATTATTTCTCAGCAGATACTGTTAATGTTATGCAGGGGAACGGTGTTGTTATGCAGGGGAATGGAATAAATGTCTTATTGTATGCTTTGAACAATAAATTACAGCCAGGCTTAACAGCATTTCTCATTTTATTAGTTTAGTTTTACGCAAACAACTTTAAAAGTACATTCACTCGCCGAGATGTAATTGTTGTTTTCCTGCTATTGTAATGGGTCTTTAAGGTGTCGGAGATTCAAACGCGAAGGTGGGGGAATCAAAACAAGTCAGCTCACAGCAGTGAGGACCAATAAAGTTAGGAGAAAATAATAAAAGAAAAGAAAGAAAAAACAGGAAACTAATTCCCTAAGGCTAAACAGCCAAAAACAAAAATAAACACGTTAAAATGGGCGAAGTAGAAAACTAGAGAAATACCAACTAAATCTCCCGAGCTCACTTAATGAGCTAGAACGGGAAATATAGCGAGCAAGCTTCGGCTACCTTAGCTCGAAGCCGGAAGAGTATAAAACCAAAACGAATGCACAAAAAAACTGTCTCCTTGAGAACAGCAATGCACAAAATAAATAGCGCAGAACGCTAGCAGGAGGAAACAATCCTATACCTGAATAATAGCTAAGAGCAAGTCCCCCTCTGAACATAAACAGAGTTTAATATCAGGAGGTCGCTAGTACCTGGCTATATCTGGCTTGATGCAATGTCGAAAGACAAACAAGCACCGGGGAAGCGGAAGTGAGGAACTTAAATACCCCGCAGGTAGAAGCACAGGTGAAAACAATGATGAGGACGGCAAACCCTGAAATGGAACGTGGAAAAAATCAGATTGATTAACAGATGGGAAACCAGGACGAGAACCGCAAAAGAAAAGAAAATACACAGCCACGAACCACGACAGATATTTTTGCAAGTTATTACTAATTTACTAGCTTGTTAACTGCCCACAGAAAATCTTCGCCTGCTGACATGGATTTCGACAGTGGGTCAGAAGAAGATACCGTCGTTTGTTTTTTTTAACAATCGAAGATATCACAGTTCCCAAGATACCATAGATACCATACCATTGATTCTATCGGAGAATATGCCGACAAACATGAGGAAGATTATGCCTACAAACATGAGGGAGATATTTCTAAAATGTACGTTAGTTTCACCACTTCGCCAGAGTATCTGCCACAATATGTTTCATATTGTGATTTTTTGAGTGCATTTCACATATTGTAGTAGAAGCATTCATAGGTGGCTCAGTCCTGTTTTATGTTTGATTTGCCATGAAGCTAGAACATTTCCCTGATGGCGGAATATTATTTTATTGTAATCTTAGCAAAAATATTATCTACTATTGGAAAATACTCATTCCAATTTACTGTGCATATATGCTAGATGAATATAAAATTTCCATTGGAGTGATTTTGAATGTTGTATATGCTTTATAATGGACAAAAGTATTCATATATTCATTTTTGACAGGTTTTGGATAGGTTTTTGGACCCATGGATACAGTGGCTTCCACAATTATTGGCACCCCTGGTAAAGATGTGTAAAAAGTGATGTAAAAAATTCACCATTTGGTGACTTAGCTTAATCTTATACTGAAAACATTATGTCACCCCTGCATTTAATACTTTCTACAACCTCCCTTTTCTAATAAAACAGCACTGAGTCTTCTCCTGTAACATCTATTAAGGTTGGAGAATACAGAGAAAATAATCTGAGACCATTCCTCTTTACAGAATCTCTCCAGATCATCCAGAGTCCTTGGTCCTTTCTTGTGCACTCTCATCTTCAGCTCAGCTCACAGGTTTTAAATGGGGTTTAGGTCAGGGGACTGAGATGGCCATGGCAGAAGCTTGATTTTGTTTTCAGTTCGCCATTTTTGTGTTGATTTGGATGTATTTTTTGGATCATTGTCCTACTGGAATATCCAACGACGACCCAGTTTTAGTTTTCTGGCAGAGGCAGCCAGATTCAGATTCAAATTTTCTGGTATTTCATGGAGTTCATGATGCCATGTACCCAAACAAGGTTCTCAGAGTCTTCGGAAAAACAGCCCCACAAGAACCTCCACAATACCAGTGGGGATCAGGTTATTTTCGGTATAGCCATCCTTCTTTTTACGCCAAACCCACCTTGAGTGTTGGTTGCCGAAAAGCTCAATTTTAGTTTCATCTGACCATAGAACACGTTTCCAGTCAAAGCTCCTGTAGCGTTTAGCAAACTCCAGGCACTTACGTTTGTTGTGAAATGACAGGAATGGCTTTTTTCTGGCATG
>CM040401.1:88944582-88975032 GCA_022702515.1 Ilyophis sp. 1 JC-2022 | reverse complement strand
TCTTATACTGTAAATTTCTGGCAACCCAGTTACCAGTATTTTACTATATGATTTATAATTTTTTTTACAGTCTATAATTACCTTCACTACTTTACAGATTTCTACCTGAAAATTCATGGACATTTTTTACATTGTACATTTTTCTGCCAAATTTTACTTGGTGACCTGTAATTGTATAGATCCCTCATTATCTTTCTCCCACCCTTTCTCTTCTTACACAAACACGCATGCTTGCACGTGCCCACGTACAAACACATTCAAAAACTAATTTTCTACCACAATAAAAATGCAACACATACAAGACGCACAGAAGTACATAACCATATGAAATACTTTAAAACATAATTGCTCAAATACGATGCATATTTCAACAAACATTGCACACAAGTTACATCAATATTACAGATACTTCTGCAAGAAATTAAGGTAAAAGAGGGTAATACCAAAGAGAAATGGGAAAAGGAATTAGCAATAACAATTTTAGAAGATGATTGGACCTGCAGGTGGATCACAGACTTCCTGTCTGACAGGAGGCAGCGCGTGAGGCTGGGGAAACACATTTCTGACTCCCGGACCATCAGCACCGGTTCCCCCCAAGGCTGCGTTATTTCCCCTGTGCTATACTCCCTGTACACCAACAACTGCACCTCCAGTCACCAGTCTGTCAAGCTCCTGAAGTTCGCGGACGACACCACCCTCATCGGACTCATCTCTGGTGGGGATGAGTCCGCCTACAGGAGGGAGATCGACCATCTGGCGGACTGGTGCAGTCAGAACAACCTGGAGCTAAATGCTGCAAAGACAGTGGAGATAGTGGTGGACTTCAGGAATAACCCAGCCCCACTCATCCCCATCTCCCTGAGAGACTCCACAGTGAACATTGTGGAGTCCTGCCGCTTCCTGGGAACCTTCATCTCCCAGGACCTCAAGTGGGAGCTGAACATCAGCTCCATCACTGGAAAAGCCCAGCAGAGGTTGTTCTTCCTGCGGCAGCTGAAGAAGTTCAACCTGCCAAAGACGATGATGGTCCACTTCTACTCTGCCATCATCGAGACCATCCTCACCTTCTCCATCACCATCTGGTACGCTGCTGCCACTGCCAAGGACAAGGGCAGACTGCAGCGTATCATCCGCTCTGCGGAGAGGGTGATTGGCTGCAACCTGCCATCTCTCCAGGACCTGTATGCCTCCAGGACCCGGAGGCGTGCAGGCAAGATTGTGGCCGACCCCTCTCACCCCGGTCACAGTCTGTTTGTAACACTTCCCTCTGGCAGGAGGCTGCGGTCCATCAGGACCAAAACCTCTCGCCATAAAAACAGTTTCTTTCCTTCTGCAGTTAGCCTTATCAACAAGGCCCGGGACCCCCTACGACACAGACACAGACTCTATCCCGCCTCATAGACACTTTACACTTTACACTTACCTACTTCCCACTGTACTTCTTGTTTATTTATATTTTTATTTTTACTTATATTTTTTATTTTTATTTTTATCTTGCATATATCATATTATATTGGTTGAAACTTTGCACTACTACTTGCACTACTTGTTTTTGTGTTTTGTTTTGTTTTATGTTTTATATTATATTATTTTATTTTATGTTTCATGTTGGTTTATGTAGCACCAATAAACCACAGTAAATTCCTTGTATGTAAATACTTGGCGAATAAAGGGATTCTGATTCTGATTCTGATTCTGATTCTGAAAGAAGCATGCAAACTAATTTTTAAGACGACACAATCTAAGGACTGGAAAGAATTTGCTTGGAAAATTAATATGAAGATCTTTTTAACACCCAAAATGTTATCAAAATGTTGGAGGAAATGTGCAGAGCTGGAAGCCAATCATACACATATTTTCTATTTCTGTCCAATATTGAAAAGGTTTTGGGAGACAGTGCAGGTAAATATAACAAATACATTCTGCTTAAGGAATCCCATACACCCAATCAATATTGTATTAGGCATTATCCCATTAGAAATACACAGGGAGGGAGATAAATATTTGTATACAATATTGCGTATTGCTGCTTTAAAACAAATCGCACGGAAATGGTTGGATGTAAAGCCACCATCTATTAATAATTGGAAAATAACAGTTGAAGAGATTAAAGAGATGGAAAGAATTACTTACAAAATGAGAAACTGTGAAGACGAATTTAAAAGAAACTGTAAGTAAGTAAATGGGTCTCAGAAATACATGAAGTGTAAAAGTAGATTTAGGAGTAATACAGGAAAGCTATCCCTACCCCTTTTTTTTTTTTTTTTTTTTTTATTCTTCTTCTCTTATTTCTACTTTCCTTATTTTCCCCTTTCTTCTACCTTACATGTATGGTACGAACCTGCAATAAAGTATTAAAAAAAAAACAACAACTAAATATTACAGATACAAAAATATTGCAGCTTCTTTTGTGTATTTATTTTTTTTATTCATTGTTTTCATTCTTTTTGAATTTAGCATTTGCTTGAGGACTATTCTTTATCATACATTATACATGCTTCTTAGCAGACACTTTTATCCAAAGCAACATACAGCATATGACGTATTATGTGTTCTTCACTAACCCATGTGCACACATACAAAAGTAGGCTATGACTCAGTCAGAAAACGGTTTGGAGCTTGTTCGACCAATCACAATGCGTGGTCGGAAACTCACGGTCGTATTTACTTTCTGGGCTTTTTGAATATTACTTCACTTTCAGTGCATGATTTTAATTGACCCAGGCAGTTTTATGTGCAATGAAAGATATTTTAGATACATACAGAAGTTTCTGATGACTCATTTTACAGTGGCTGGTATAAGGGCATTTGGGGGTTTGTGGTATAAAGAAACAAAATACACATTTAGTAAATCCAAAGCAATATGTTCAGAGACTTCTTTCCAAAAGCTGTACCCTACATATGAACAGAATAAGCATGTGACCAGAAATATATTTAAATACCTAAAGTAATCATCATTGCACACAAAAACGCTCCTGAAAATGAATGCTCCATTTCAAGGCCAACTAGGGTGATTCTAAGAAAAGTGTTTTTCCACAATTAGTAGGCCATCTTTTAATTCAGTATTTGCCTCCTGTAGATGAAAAGTAATCTTATTGTGTCTGTAGAAATGTAAATAAGTCATTTGAAAGTAGGCTCTATGGAATAAAAAAAATAGATATTCTCTTTATTTAACCAGGTAGGTCAGTACAGAACAAGGTATCACACTCAAAGCGCTTTACAATGATGAGGGGGAAACTCGTCTCAACCACCACCACTGTGTAACACCCACCTGGGTGATGTAACGGCAGCCATTTTGTGCCAGAATTCTCATCACACATCAGCTGAGGTGGAGAGTGAAAATAAAAATGGTGACGAACAAGTTTTAAAAATATTTTCTATTGGCTGAAGTAGCATCACAGTTATTTATTTATTTTTTGGGGGGGGGGTGGTAATAAGCACAGGAATATGTTTTCAGCAGTGGGTGCTAGCTACTGACAGAAAGGCAACATTTTTAAAAGAGTCTTACTTTCTGGGGTTTTCACTTTCAGTGCATGATTTGAATTGGCCCAGTGTTATGTGTGATGAAAGATATTGTAGATGCTTTGAGATGTTTATGATGACTAATTGTACAGTTGCTGGTATAAGGGCATTTGAAGCTTTGCAGTATAAAGTAATAAAATACACCTTTCGTAAATCCAAAGCCAATTGTTTTAGTCAGGGAATGGCTATAAAAAATAGCTACTCACCTGAGAATGCTCATATCTACTGTTAGGGCAATACTTAAAAAGTTCAAAGCGACTGGAACTGTTACAAACTTGCCTGGAAGAGGATCCAAGTTTATTTTGCCCCCACACACAGTTAGGAGGATGGTAAGAGAGGCAAAAAAAAATCCCCAAGGATCACTGTTGGAGAATTACAGAGAAAAGTAGTATCTTGGGGTCATCAAGTCTCCAAAACTACCATTCGACATCACCTCCATGCCAACAAAATGATTTGGAAGGCATGCCAGACAAAAACCTTTCCTGTCATTTCACCACAAATGTAAGTGCCTGGAGTTTGCTAAACGCTACTGGAACTTTGACTGGAACCGTGTTCAATGGTCAGAGGAAACGAAAATATAGCTTTTCGGCAACCAACACTCAAGATGGGTTTAGCGTAAAAAGGATGCGATACCGAAAATAACCTGATCCCCACTGTTAAGTATGGTGGAGTTCCGTGATGTTGTGGGGCTGTTTTTTCTCCAAAGGCCCTGGGAAACTTGTTAGGGTACATGGCATCACAAACGATATGAAATACCAGGAATTTTTTATCTGAATCTGGCTGCCTCTGCCAGGAAACTAAAAATTGGTCGTCATTGGGTCTTCCAGCAGGACAATGATCCAAAACATGCATCCAAATGAACACAAAAATGGTTAACTGAACACAAAATCAAGCTTCTGCCATGGCCATCTCAGTCCCCTGACCTAAACCCCATTGAATACTGTCATGGTTTCTCAGCCTGCTCTTCTCTTGTTAGCCACTTCCCTGGGGAGCACTCGTGTTGCGCCTCTTCCCTTTGTTTTCTTTGTCCTTTTCGTGTGTTTGGGTTTTTTTCTACTCAGTGTGTTCACCTGTTCCGTATTTCCTTTCATTGTTTAAACCTCACTTCATCTTTGTTTGACACTTCCATATTGCCATTCATTTGAAGCGAAGCCAGTAAATTCACGGTATAGGACTGACAGTTTGTGACGACCGTATCACCTCAACGTGTTGTCATTCCACGGTAATTGTTACAGATGTCTAAGAGAAACTTAGCATCGGTTATCCTTTCTATCCTGTCTCTTTTCTTTCCTCTGTCTTTCTGTCCTAGACAGATTGTCTTCGCCGTCTTCTTTTACCTCTTGTTTGTGTTTTTCGGCTCCCTCGTTGTGAGCTATAGGAATTTCTTTGTTGTTTGTCGTAATCTCTAGTTTTAGAGTTTTTGCCATCTATGGGTCGCTTTGAGTTGGTAGCAGAATCTCTCATTGTAAGGAGAGTTTATTATTTTCTTGTACTGTTATTGATTCCCTGTTTGCGGGAATTAACGTTAGCAGTAATACAAAGCAATTTGCATTTGAACTTGTACTAGCTAGTTAGCAGTACAAGGGTCTCAGTCTCAAAAAGGAAAAAAAAACCTGTTGATCTCTGCTTTTATACCACGTTCCCAGCCGAGACCACTCCAAGGACCACCTCAACTCCACCCATTTGTATGTTAAGGATCTTGTGACGTCACGAATCCCCGGAAACCAGCGTATTGGTAAGCCTACACAAAAACTCAGAAAAAAACATTTTGACAAAACATAAAATTTTCGGACATAAACAGTTGTGTATGATCATAATCTAACATCGTTTTTCCATGGAAAAACTTGGTTTTTGACTGCAGTATCACTTTAAATACGTTTTTTTTTAAACATACAAAAGCGCGTGTGTGTTTTTGCACAACAGCAACGTATTGCGATAGGTGATAGGTGGTCGCTGTGGAAATGTCGACTGTACAGGACTTTTGCGAAATGTAACAAGATAAACTCTTTGAATATTGTTTATTGTTTATTGTTTAAAAGGATCCCCATTAGCTGCCACCAAAGTGACGAGCTAGTCTTCCTGGGGTCCAAAAACAATATGATATGAAGTTTATAGAGTTTATAAATAAAAAAAACTCAAATACAAATATGAAAAACAAATATGACAGAAACGCAATAAATTTATCTACTTTTGGTATTGTGTAAACATATTAGCCTTGCCGGAAGTCTGCAACACTAATTTCTCCTCCTGTTCGGTCTGGGTGTCTTACGCCAGTTCATGTTTGGGGATCCAGAAGAATGTGTGCAAAACCATAGATATATTTGTCCAAAACACCCGGCCTTATGCGTGTGGTGACTGTTTGATCCCAATGACTGTTTATTTAATTAACCTCAACTGATTATGCATTTGGCCTACATGTGCACTTGCTACATACAAATTGAAAACAAATTTGATCGTGTTATGACTAACGTTAGCAGTTGTGCTATCTAACGTCATTAGAGTTGTTAGCTCACTAGCTAAAGTTTGCACACTCTATCGCATTACGACCAATAAAGTAACACTTAAACATTGTAATGCATCCATATTTACAGTATACATCACAAACATATATACGTCATTAAAGCACAACTGAAGTTTGGTAGAACTTTGGGTTGTGTAGTTACCTGGCCATGATATGAGTCCAAATGGTGGCAAAATATGTTTGTTAGTGGCTCTGTGCTCCCCTGGAGTGATAATCCAGAACAGGGTATTTGTCACTGTGATCGTGTGATGGCTGTGATCATTATACACAGGTCAAGTGCTTTTATTGCCACACAGCAAGCAAGGTTGCGGTCTTCGTCAACTGACTACTGTATTAATGACACAAATTTGTGACTGTAGTAGCCTAGTTAATGTAATAATACATTAAATAAGAGATTGATTCAAGTAGTTCATGTTGCTAATAATGTAAATAAGATCAAGATTGATTCTATACTGTCCTGTACATTGCATTTCCCACACCTATTGCTGTCTTTGTTACTTGGGCAGATCTCACACCTCTTTCTCTTTAGTTGGCGCTGTCTGCTTCTTTCCTGTAGCTGGGTTGTGGCTTTTGTCACCCCACACCTTCCCATTGCTTCAATGATGTGGGTTTGCAGTTGAGGGCAGCCTTCCAGTCGACTCCTCATGTGTGGTGTGACAAGCTCCTTTGAGAGATCTTTGAGGAAGAGCCCGTCGTGCATTGGTTCCACCTCTCTTGAATTCAGGATGCTGAGCCGTGAAAAAGGTTTAGGCATTCAGGGTGGCGATGTCAAGGATGTTGTACCACAGCACCATGGGCCACCTCTGTGTTTGGCGCTTGCAGGTGTAGGTACGAACCATTTGGTCCATGGTGTCTACTCCTCCTTTAGTCTTGTTATAGAATGTGATCACTTGTGTTTTTTTCTTTCTGCTATTTTCATCCACCATTTTGTCATGGTGCATCGTGCTCAGAAGCACAACAGCCATTCCTGACATAGCTGACCATGGTAATGCTGCCATTGAATCCAAACTCTGTGCTGTGAACCTGCCTGGACTTGGAAGCCTTCATCAGAGGAGGGACGTCTGGCTGAGTCTGTCATAGAGTCCCCACAATACTGAGATCTTTCTCCTGGAGATGCTGCACAAGAGGCACACTGTGTTTCTGAAATGACCGCACAACTTCTGGACAATGTTTTCCCCCAGATTCTTCTGAACTTCTTCCCCTGGTTGTCTCCCCGTGTAAAACATCCCATCTATTGCATAGGGGATCACAAACCCAGAAGATCTTTAGGCCGTACTTGGCGGGCTTGTTTGGCATGTACTGTAAAAACTTTCACCACCCCCTGAATGACACAAGCTGTTTCTCCACAGTGACACAATCACTGGAGATGAATCGCTGTCTGCAGTTGACCAGGAACAGGTCCCATATGTAGCGGAAGACTGCTAAATGGTCTGTTTCCAGTCAGAAGGCTCTGGTCTTCTTTTCATCAAAGCGCAAGGCAACTAACACTAACTATAACTAAGCTAGCTAACATTACTGAATGTATTGTGCGTGTGTGCGTCAGTCATGCCACACACAAACACACACAATACATACAGTAATGTTAGTTACCTTAGTTATAGTTAGTGTTAGCTAACTTATAGTTAGTGTTAGCTAACTATAACTAAGCTAGCTAACATTACTGTATGTATTGTGCTTGTGTGCGTCAGTCATGCCACACACACACACACACACACACACACACACACACACACACACACACACACAATACGTACAGTAATGTTAGCTACCTTAGTTATCGTTAGTGTTAGCTAACTATAACTAAGGTAGCTAACATTACTGTATGTATTGTGTGTGTGTGCGTGTGTCATGACTGACGCACACACACACAATACATACAGTCATGTTAGTTTTTCAAAAACGAGTATGTGGTTGATTGTCGACCAAAATTTTAACTTTATATTTGGATATCTCAGTAGAATATTTTTGGCCAGCCACAAAGAGAGACTTCACTCATTGCGCCTTAAATCTGTTAAATAAGGTAAACGTTAATGTTGGTTTAACGGAATTACCCTTTAACATTAGCAGAGTTAACCTTTAGGCTACCATTCAATAGTCTGCTAAATTAATTGCTAACACGATCTAAAGACCCAAAGCTGTACAGCCAGAAAGTAATCACTGTTACAGAAGTAGCCCAGTGGCGACGCCAGACCTATTTTAGAGGGCTTGATCGCCGCTAAAATTTACTGTAGCTAAATCCTGTCTACTCGCTCTCACAATTGTAGATCCAACCACAGTTCTGATCCACACTCCACAGACTGTAGGCCGTCCAACGGTGGCTGGTGCCACCTGTGTATTTTGGTTGTAGGGAAACACTTCCGTTGTCATTTTTCGAAATGTCGCTGTGTTTTCATCAAATGTAGCGCATTTCTGTAATGTCGCTGTGTTTTTCATATTTATTAACATGTTTTACAATTTGCAGTCATGCTGTGATAATGTTGCGTTGCTTTGTATGTCTCGGCCACCGTAAGCCAGCCATATGAGTAAAACTAAAATGTAGTTGGCTGCACCATGTTTTGGTTTGGAAGAGTGACGTTCCAGACAGCACGGCTACATCAGGCCAACGTAGGCGCTCCGTTTGTTTTCCGTCTGCAGGAGATGTTGCATCTTCCCAATCGGACAAATACCTCCAAGCTACGTACAGACTATATCTCCCACAGACAAAGTGCTGCTCAGTATGCTGTTGGACATTAAGGGCTCTATTTTCCGGCAAGCGCATGGCATGCGGCGAGTCGTCATAGTCAATGGCGTAGTGTATGGCGCACTGAGCAGGGCTACTGAATTTAGCTATTTTTGGACCAGAGGCGAGGATCGCACAGCTCACAGTGCGCTGTGCAGGTTGAAAATGGTCTGGGTTATGCTGAATATCAGTGGGTGTGCTTCAGCTGCACCATAGCTAATCAAATGACCTCTTTTCAGTCCTTTTAAGAGCTGTGAGCATTGGACTCGTTTTGACCATGTCGGGCTATCCCGCAACAATGTTTTATTAGCTGAAGTAGCATCAGATTTATTTTTATTTTTGGGTGGGTGGTCATAAGTGCAGGAATATGTTTTCAGCAGGGGGTGTTTCCGACAGAAAGGCAACATTTTTAAAAGTCAACTTTCTGGGTTTTTTAATATTACTTCACTTTCAGTGCATGATTTGAATTGGTCCAGACAGTTGAAAGATATTTTAGATGCTTAGCCCCTTAGCTCTGATAGTCTAGGTAGGCTCGCCGGCGAGCCCGTTTTACGCAACTGAGACACGTGTTGCTCCTGCAGCCAAACTATTAGTGGAAAACCCAAACGCGGTATTTTAACTTTATTGGTAGACGATTCGCGACGATTTCTGGTCAATGCGTAGTTTCTAAGTGTCACTATCTTTCCGTAGCAAGTCCATTTAACAAGCACTCCCCACCCAGACTATACCTACCCATGCGTGACATAGTGGGCAATAGCGTCTATGTTGGAGTTCATAAATATATGTATTTATCATATAATATTAGAATACCGTCATAGCAACCAGATAAACCCACCTTATGCAAATACAGCGGTGCAAATCGCTGCTCAATCAATACCTACATAAACAAGTGGAATCATTCTCTAATCATACAATGCCATTCTACTATCAATATCTGCGATTAAATATGGAATTCATGTGCAATCCTACCATGGATTTAAGCGTAGATATGTCCCTTTCAAGATTCCGTGGTCATTTATTGTCTTGGACAATCCGTTTGAAAAATACACAGCGCATTTGAACACGATTACACAACCAAAACTAGCTCTGCGTAAAACTTACTTCCTGATTGCACAGTCGTGACGCTTTCAATTTTATACTGGTTTGATCGACGATGGTTTTATCCAATAGAAGGCACGATAAACTTCCCCAAAAGTAATTTACATTGTAATTGAAAGCTTGGATTAACTATTTAAGGGCGAGCGTAACTGCAATACTTGTTATATCGCGACAATTTTACGCAGGCATGCGCAGATGACGCATTTGGTTTGACGCATTTGGTATGACGCATTTGGTGTTACGCAATAAAACTGCGCGCACCTTTGAAGTTACTTTTTAGCAATTTTTCCCCGAAGTCGGTTAGAAGAGGAGAACAACAGAATCTTCTAATCCCTGTAGCATAGATTCTGTGGAAGAGGTGCCTATCAATATGGGGAAGATATCCTCCTCGACATGTAAGTATTACTGCTTGTAATATTTTGATTATATACATTCGTTTTTCCACTGCGTGCTATATTTTCGTTATTTTTGTATTTGCATCGGTCGTAATAGACCACTGTTAGCCTGCTAATAATGCTGAACATATTTGAAAACACACTTTTTCAGACTCCACCTTGAATAACTACATGTATAAGGCAAATTATATAGTACGTTCTTTCCGTTTATTTTTTATTTTCTATTTGGTTTAGCTATCTCATAGCTTAGAATGTATAGCTGACTGTATTCGGTTGATGACTAGCGATAGCTCCTACGTTGTGAGAAAGTAGCGCTTTCGTGACTTAGAATGTATAGCTGACTGTATTCGGTTGATGACTAGCGATAGCTCCTACGTTGTGAGAAAGTAGCGCTTTCGTGACTTAGAATGTATAGCTGACTGTATTCGGTTGAGGACTAGCGATAGCTTCTACGTTGTCAGAAAGTAGCGCTTTCGTGACTTAGCTTCGTAGATTGTGTCTATGACCTTCAATATGCACTTATTGTACGTCGCTTTGGATAAACGCGTCTGCCAAATAACTGTAATGTATTGATACTATGTGTTCGTGCCGTTCGCGTAGTGGCTCGTGGTGGCCTGCTTTGTTAGAATTCATAGCATTCACAATGAAATTGAGTATTTTAGCGCTGTTCTGTTTGGTTGCTCAGTCGTACGTTATATTTTATGCCTCGATTTGCCGTGAAGCTAGAACATTGGTAGTGTTTTCCGATATTATTTTATTGTATTGTAATTTCTTTGTGCATAATGTACTCTATGGGGTATTAGTATATCCATGGGTGATGCTTTTCACTTAGGGAATGGAAAATATGTATTCAAATGTACTGTGTCCAGATGTGTGCAAGATGAATGTAAAATAAATAAATAAAATAAATAAGCAACAGTTGTGAAACACACTAAAAAGTAATGCCATCCTAGAGCACGCAACAAAATATAACATAATGTAGCATACAGAAGAAAGTGTTTACTGAAGTACAAGAGTGAATGATTTCATATTTAGCTGTGTGTACCACAGTGTTATAATGCTTCTGCATTATGTAATTTGTTCCTATAACATGCTTGACCCTCCACCTCTGCCACTCCAGCAGTGCCCTCTACTGTTCAGAGTGAAGCCACTGCAGGACCAGATCCTTACAGCATACTGAAGACCGTGCCATTGATGAGTGCATGTTGGCCATGAAGGCACCGCACAGGATGAAGCAGTATATGAAGGATAATGGTGAAAAAATGGCACACTTGGCATCAAACACTGAACTGCAACTGTGCAATATCAATGTTTTCATCCATTAAGTGATCGTAAGGTAAAATGTATATGCTTTATAAAGGACAAAAGGCTTTTTAATAATTTCTCGGAGAGGTTTTGGGTAGGTTATTGGACACCTAGATATCCACCCCCCTGTACTGATCCAAAATAATTCCCACATGAAAATGATAAAAAGGTGAGTTAAATGAGTCAAAACGGTTGATTTGCACTGAAATGTATGATTAGTTTAAGATTTACAGCTATTCACATTTTAGCCAATTTGGATAGGTTTGGAGACCCTGGGTACATCAGGCTACACTGCTTACATTTCGTGTCATAGATCTTTAGTAGTTCTGTATATCACCCTGCGATTATTGAATGCTTGTGGACAAGGAGTTTATGATCCAGGAAATGTGTAGTTTTACCTGTTTCACTTATGTAGCTCTGAGTATTTTTAAGAAATATATATTTTGTTGCATTTTTTGTAAAGTTTTGCTTGCATTTCCGGCACTTTATTTTGACTTAAATTATGAAAATAAACAAATCAAAGTTTGTACAAAAAATGGTACACCGGTTTTGTTTCATTTAAGCCATTTACCAAGTTTATGTGATGCTCACACCTGGAGTTATAAAGCCTTAAACAGAGTACCCCCAAGATTGGCCAAATATGCCATTTGCACCAAGAGGTTAGAGAAGTTTCTGATGACTCATTTTACAGTGGCTGGTATAAGGGCATTTGGAGCTTTGCAGTATAAAGTAAAAAAATACACCTTTAGTAAATCCAAAGCCAATTGTTTTATTGACATGTTTCAAAAAGCTCTACCCTACATATGAACAGAATAAGCATGTGACCTTCTGACCGTAATAAGCATGTGACCGTATCTAAAGATATAAAATCATCATCATCGCACATTTAATTACCTTTATTTAACCAGCTAGGTCAGAAAAGAACAAGGTCTCACATCAAAGCATGTTACAGCATGACACAAGCAGACCACAGGACAATAAAAGATGAAATGACACAATAGAGCAATTAAGATGCACTTTGAAAGGTCACATCGACACACACAATTGAGGACAAACATCAAGGCCTAAATATAGAAGTTATTAATTTGAAAATGCACATTTACTGAAACCTTTGGCTCTACGACGACCCTGCTAATGCTGTTACCTTCATTTTCTGGAGCATGGCCAGTATTCTGTTCTTGATTTCTTTGGTTGCCAGGGAATACACAATGGGGTTCAGACAGGATGGGATGCTTGAGGCTAACGACAAGCCCAGCATTTTGACATTTGGATCGATGAGGAATAAGAAAAGTTCAATGATGTACACTGTTATGATCGGCACGTAGTAAATCGCCACTAGGATGAGATGTTCTGAGCACGTTGCAAGAGCTTTGTACCTGCTCTCTACACTTTTCATTCTAAACACAGCTCTCAAAATACAGGCGTATGAAATGACGATTACACTAAGGGGCACAAACAAAAACACCATACTCAGAGCAGAGCCAGCGGCCCAATGCAGTGTGCTATCATTGCAGGATAGACTGAGCACTAACGCATACTCACAGAAAAAGTTGTACACTGTGAGCGAATCACAAAAAGACAGTTTTGTCACCAATATGGTCAAGGACCCAGTGCTGCATACACAAAACAACCAAACAATCGCTATAATACTGAACATGCTTGTGGGAGTGTTGATAGTATTATGCCTCAGTGGGAAACATATCGCAATTAACCTGTCATAGGCAAGTACACTGAGGGAAAACGACTGTAGTATTAGAAAACTGTAATAAAAATACATCTGTGTCAAACATGCGTTGTAGGACATAAAGGTATCTTTCATGACAAACGTCTTAATCGCACTTGGAATAACAGATGTACTGCACCCCAAGTCTACAAACCCTAAATTAGCCACCGCAATGTACTTTGGAGTGTGTAGACGATGATCTATCCATATAATGGAAATGATGAGGGAGTTGAACAAAATCGTAACAATAAAAATGAAGCCGAGGAAAATTAAATATAAATCAGCAAACTTTAAATACGTAAATCCAATAATGTAAAATCCCAGTGGTCTAATGATGGAGTCGTTTGTAATCGAAGTGGCGAGAATTCCCATTGCACGTGTGCGGCGTTCAGGACCTCTGCTTGACTGCTTTTCCCCTGCCCCCTGTGAGAGAAACAGATTAATGGCTACCAGAGAAAACATAAAAACTTGTGACAATTCAGGCTAATGATCCATAACCATTATTTCTAATTTACGTTACATTTAAACATTTAGCATATAGTCTCATCCCTCTCTTTTTATACACAAATTATATTTATTCCAACAATATATTCATACAGCTGTATATTTTAACTGAAGCAGTTGAAGATGAGTATATTTTCAATGGTACATAGACAGCAGCCCAGCTGGGAATCAAACCCACCTACTTTGAGTTATAAGCCCAGTTCTCCTAACTATTGCACTGAGACCAAAGCTCTCCATTGTCTGGACAACTTCATTATTTTACGTTGGACTACTGTATACATTTTTAGAGCTTGGGTGGGTAATACATGTACAAACTTTTCTGTGTCAAACTATGGAATGTTCAACCCTCTGAAGAGTATGTTTTTCGGAATGTTCTTTCAAAATTCTAAGTCAGTGTTCTAGAACTTTGCTTTCCCATAATGATTGTTACATCAGTATTATCACTTTAAGGGTTTCTTCTCCTGTCTTATTTTTCCAAAGAGTTTTTTAGGAAAATGAGTCAGGAGAAACAACACTTAAAGTGATCCATCCATATCTCCTCATTTGATACCACAGACCCTTGTTGATTTACAACTAATTAGCTTGGTTAACTTACAATTAACTTACAACTTAAAGGGGTAGGAAACACTAAAACATATTTTTTGAGATGTTAACTAATATCTAGGCATTGCCTCAGATGGAAGAGAACAATAGTATGCATTGCATCTACAATTTTGGGCAAAATGTTTAATTTCAGTATTTTAGCCGTTACATCACCTATTCTTCTTCCTCCGGGGTTGAGAATGAAAAATGGGCTGAATGGGTTGAAGTGTACTTTTGATACTTTGTTACCGCCCCCAATATAAATACATTCCTGAGAAGGCGTGGCCTATGGCCATATCAATTTGACAAGCAATATCGTTGTAGCATACAGTTAGGCTCTTTCAATGTATTAGCTTTTTTCCAATTATGCTAGTTATTAACAATTGTAAGTTTGTTTTTTTCAATTCCAATAGTTTCAATTTACAAGCAATGACTGATGGGTCGCAAGTGTGCTTTCTCTGGGTGCAAGAGCATCAATGGATTAACGTTAACAGCTACATCCTTTCCCGAGCGATCCGGAGTGAGCTGTAGACTCCTCTGACTGGGCATTTTGGGTCTGGCGCCAATGATCAGCACTGCTGGCAAGTTCAATTGCAAGTTCGTATCGTTAACCATAGTTAACTGGCCGCTGATATTTCACTGCCTTTTGCGTATAAGCTATAACATTAGGTTTGATACTGCGTTGTCAATCTTACTGGCCTAGGGTCTGCTTCAGGGTTGAAGCAGGAGTTACGGAGTTATGTTTGATGGATAACAGTTAAGTGCACTATCTGGAACCCCCCACGGCTGGAACATGTATTTACTGAAATAAAAATGGTACAAGGTACAAAGTGATACAAGCCCCATGCTGTGATTATGTTAACTTATGTCTTAGTTCAGTTATTTGGATAGCTAGATAGCGAGTAAACATGCATTTGTAGATGGCTAGGATAACGTAGGTAAAAAAAAAAATTAATTAAAAAAAAAACCCAAAAGCCGTTCAGTTTCACTTGACATTCATTAGCCTACGTGTTGTATTTTTTCATGTCTGTATAGTCTGCAGGTCATGTTACATCAGACTGAATATTTGCTGACAAACGTTAACTTACTGGGCAGAACATAGATTTGAGCAGATTTTGAAGTCTCTCGTAGCGTAGCCTAGCTATAGCCTATAGCTAACAGCCGTTTAGTTTCACTTGGCATTCATTTACATATATTGTCATGTTCGTGTAGCATAGCTACGTTAGATGTAACGTTATAGATGGCTAAAAAAGCGAGTTAGTTAGAATGGAGTGATGGTGTGACGTGATGCTTCGTATTTACAGAGTAATTTGAGGTATTAATTACATATTTTAGTTGTTCATTGTTCATTTATTTATTTTATTCATTAAGTAGTTTGTGTACGGGTCTGTTATTGACGTAATATGTGCTGACAATAATGGGCATATCATCGATTTAAGCAGAAGGAGATAGTCGAGTTCACAAGTGGGATAAAAGATAATTAGCTAGACTACCACTCAGAAACTTCTCCCAACGGCTCAAACTGATAGGGCTTCGGACCATTTCCTCCTTCATACTCCTGGTCGGTGGAAAGCCCAGAGGATTCCGGAGGGGAGAAGTCCTCCACCTAGAAAGAGCCATTGACTGATACCGCAAAATTAATCAGTTATTGATACAGACTCCGTTTCACTCTCCAACTTTTCCCAAGTGGGCGTGTCTTCAGGTGGCGATAGCCTCTCTCCTCACTCTCGCCCCTCTCCTCGCTCTCGCCCCTCTGCTGCTGCTTTCCACGCCCATTTAATTGAATTTTTTCATATGTGTTGTGGGCAGAAAGAGAATGTAACCGAGGGTTTCATAATGTAGTTCTCATCAAGAATTAATCATCTGCCCCAATTCCCATAGAGATCCATTAAAATGCAGAGAGGTCAAAGTATCGCTTGTAAGAGCACCTGCAAATAAGATATCAAAAGCCTTTAGATGTTGTTGGGCACAGACATCAGGAAGTCATGGCATGCAACGGATATGCAACCAAATATTAAATCTGATCACGTTATTTAATTTAATGTTAATTTCTCCAATTAGCTTGTGTCCCCTAAATTGGGAGGGACGGTGGCTATATATAAAAAGGCCTACAATTACACGGTTGGCCCAATATGGATGCAAAAAGCCTCTAATTAAAGCTGAAAGTCTACACTTTAATCTCATAGCCACTGTTCCAAATTTAATTTGCCGGAGTACAGAGCCAAAAACAACAAAAATTGTGCAACTATCGAAATACTTTAGGACTGCACTGTACGTGTTAAGGTAAACTCGACCAATACATTTTTTTGGAGAATTTATTTTTTTGTTTTTTTAACCCATCTATTGCATTTCGGGTCAAAAGTGACCGAGTGACTTTGTTTTTAATCATAAATATTGTATTTTTCATCCAATTGCCTCAAGATCTTATGTTATCCTCCACACTAGGCCTCTGAACATATACAATTGATAATCACCACTTGCATTGAATTTTGAGTGATTTATTCAACAATGACGCACCTATGATATTTTCGGTCAGAATTGACCGCCATAGGAAATTAATGGGTATGAGTATATTATGTTCATCCTGCAGATGGAAAACATCTCCACACACACACACACAGGCTCGCACGCACACACACTGGCACACGCACACACACACACAGGCTCGCACGCACACACACACACACACACACACAGGCACGCACACACACACACAGGCTCGCACGCACACACACATACACAAACACACACACAGGCTCGCACGCACACACACACACACACACACACAGGCTTGCACACACACACACAGGCTCGCACACACACACACACAATGGCACACACACAGTCTCTCACTCACTCACACTCACTGTCTCACACACACACACTGGCACACACACAGGCTCGCACGCACACACACACACACTGGCACACGCACACACACAGGCTCGCACACACACACACAGGCACGCACGCGCACACACACACACACACAGGCTCGCACGCACACACACATACACAAACACACACACAGGCTCGCACGCACACATACACACACAACTTGAACTTGAACAATACCATGGGATGTATTGATCTGATACAGGCAAACCAGTGTTTCATTGTGTACTTTCAACTACAAGTTGATAACTTGAACTTGAGTATATATAGTATATGGTCCGGACCCACCGGTGGGCCCATCAAGTTCAGCATTCACTGCATTCACTGTGATGAATATAAAATAAGACACTGATACTGTTTTCCTCAATGAACATTTATTGAAATAGAAATATTTTAAAAAATACCATAACAGAACATCAACATGGTGTGTGTGTGTGTGTGTGTGTGTGTGTGTGTGTGCGTGCGAGCCTGTGTGTGTGTGTCTGTGTGTGTGTGTGTGTGTGTGTGTGTGTGGAGATGTTTTCCATCTGCAGGATGAACATAATATACTCATACCCATTCATTTCCTATGGCGGTCAATTCTGACCGAAAATATCATAGGTGCGTCACTGTTGAATAAATCACTCAAAATTCAATGAAACACCGTCTTGCCTGCCACCCCTTGATTCTACTTGCTTTGACTGTTCAAATGAGATGTCAACCATCAAAATTGGATTAGGGGTTCCAGAGATATCACTGTGCAAAACACACCGGTCAATTTTGACCGGAAATAGCATGGGAAGGGGGGAAAACCAAACGCAAGAGAAGGGTTAAACGAACGACCCAGTGAGATGTGTAACTTTCAGCATTATTAACATTTTTGCGGGGTGTGCATGTTGATTTCTTCGTGTTACATCAGGATTTACGCTTAGTAATATAGCACTGAAAATATATGCTAAAAATCGTTCGGCTCCAACACCACGTCAAAACATCACTAATATTATTACAGCGGCCATTATAACTTAATACGCTCATTGGTCTTGGTGTTGGATACAACCGTTATGCCTATTTTACGCTATTTATGGTATACAAAAGTAATTGAGTTACAGGTTTTTTTCAATTATCTAAAGTTTAAACAAGGTCAGAAGTAGCCTTCCTGATAAATTATCATATCATTAGCAGTGTAACATGTACAGTTTAAAGGCAAATAGAACATTTTACGGAATTAAAATAAATAGTTTTGATTAAGAACGAACCACTTAAAAAGATAACCAAACCGTGGAGTTGATGTCACGCACGCGTCTTCGGATACACCTTCTCTTCTTCCGAGATCGCTTTTGAATTGTTCCCAAATTGACAGCGCCTTCAACAGACATACACATTTATTTCAGTAGGCTATGAAGAGACATAATCCAGTACATACTATGTGACAAAAAACAACACAAAAGAAAAGAGAACAGTCACAGCACAATGCGTTCGTTCGCTTTTTTCTTAAGTTTTTTTTTTTTTTACTACACCCCCTCTCATACAGCATATCATATTTTAGGGTTTGCTCTACATTATCTAGTACCACTATATGCTTTGAATATTGTATTTGATGTAACCTACTGGCTGTCGCTGTTCCATATAGCCTACATGTCAAAGGCAAGCGCGTGGAAACATTCATAGAGCCCTCGCGATGAATTGCGAAAAACGGAACGATTAAAGCGCAGCAGGAAAACGCTACTCACCAGGGCTCCTCCGCATTTGTCACTGTGGAAACCCGTTACTCGAATGTGCTTCTCCACTCATACTGCAGAATATATCTCCTGCTGTGTGGGGAATACGAGTAGGCTACTTGGGAATACGTCTGGGACATCAATTAAAATCAGCAATTATGCTCCCTTGCCTGCCGAATGTATAATCCATATAATCCATATACAGTGCTCTCCTCAATTATTCGCACCCCTGGTAAAGATGGGTAAAAAGTAAAAGGGTTATACAAAATTAACCTTTTGGTGAATTAGCTTAATCTCACACTGAAAAAATTGAGAAATATTTACCTTTTAATTGAAGTAAATTTATTCTGAGAAAAAAAACCCTCATCAAGAATTAATTATTTTTAACAAAACCACGTGTGTAACAATAATTGGCACGCCTAGAAATTTTTATGAACAAAATTATTTATATTTTACTTTTTAAAGTTGATCATACATCAACATGGGAAAGATAAGAGAACACACAAATCAAATGAGGGAAAAGTGTGTTGAGCTTGATAAGTCAGGGAATGGCTATAAAAAAATAGCTACTCACCTGAGAATGCTCATATCTACTGTTAGGGCAATACTTAAAAAGTTCAAAGCGACTGGAACTGTTACAAACTTGCCTGGAAGAGGATCCAAGTTTATTTTGCCCCCACACACAGTGAGGAGGATGGTAAGAGAGGCAAAAAAAAAATCCCCAAGGATCACTGTTGGAGAATTACAGAGAAAAGTAGTATCTTGGGGTCATCAAGTCTCCAAAACTACCATTCGACATCACCTCCATGCCAACAAAATGATTTGGAAGGCATGCCAGACAAAAACCTTTCCTGTCATTTCACCACAAATGTAAGTGCCTGGAGTTTGCTAAATGCTACTGGAACTTTGACTGGAACCGTGTTCAATGGTCAGAGGAAACGAAAATATAGCTTTTCGGCAACCAACACTCAAGATGGGTTTAGCGTAAAAAGGATGCTATACCGAAAATAACCTGATCCCCACTGTTAAGTATGGTGGAGTTCCGTGATGTTGTGGGGCTGTTTTTTCTCCAAAGGCCCTGGGAAACTTGTTAGGGTACATGGCATCACAAACTACATGAAATACCAGGAATTTTTTATCTGAATCTGGCTGCCTCTGCCAGGAAACTAAAAATGGGTCGTCATTGGATCTTCCAGCAGGACAATGATCCCAAAACATGCATCCAAATTAACACAAAAATGGTTAACTGAACACAAAATCAAGCTTCTGCCATGACCATCTCAGTCCCCTGACCTAAACCCCATTGAATACTGTCATGGTTTCTCAGCCTGCTCTTCTCTTGTTGGCCACTTCCCTGGGGAGCACTCGTGTTGCGCCTCTTCCCTTTGTTTTCTTTGTCCTTTTCGTGTGTTTGGGTTTTTTTCTACTCAGTGTGTTCACCTGTTCCGTATTTCCTTTCATTATTTAAACCTCGCTTCGTCTTTGTTTGACACTTCCATATTGCCATTCATTTGACGCGAAGCCGGTAAATTCACGGTATAGGACTGACAGTTTGTGACGACCGTATCACCTCAACGTGTTGTCGTTCCACGGTAATTGTTACAGGTGTCTAAGAGAAACTTAGCATAGGTTATCCTTTCTATCCTGTCTCTTTTCTTTTCTCTGTCTTTCTGTCCTAGACAGATCTTCGCCGTCTTCTTTTACCTCTTGTTTGTGTTTTTCGGCTCCCTCGTTGTGAGCTATAGGAATTTCTTTGTTGTTTGTCGTAATCTCTAGTTTTAGAGTTTTTGCCATCTACGGGTCGCTTTGAGTTGGTAGCAGAATCTCTCATTGTAAGGAGAGTTTATTATTTTCTTGTACTGTTATTTATTCCCTGTTTGCGGGTTACCCCCCCCCCCCCCCCTTTGTGGTGCTTTGTGGTGTTTTTATTGAGCACTTTAAGAATCCCTACTGTCGCGTCTGGTCCTTCGTTCCTAACGCTACCCCTGACAGAAAACCTGTGGGCTGAGCTGAAGAGGAGAGTGCACAAGAGAGAAGAGAGGACCTAGGACTCTGGATGATCTGGAGAGATACTGTAAAGAGGCTTGGTCTCAGATTCCTTACTCTTTATTCTCCAACCTTATTAGATGTTACTGGAGAAGACTCAGTGCTGTTTTATTGGCAAAGGGAAGTTGTACAAAGTATTAAATGCAGGGGTGCCAATAATTGATGCACACATGGTTTTGTTAAAAATAATAATTTCTTGATGAGAATACATTTACTTCAATTCGGGGACTGCTCTAACCTGTCCCCTAGCGGTTAGAGTAACGTAGATGAACTTGCGCTGGGTCTCTCGGCAAATTATGAAAGCTAATAGAGCCGGTGGTGTTGCTACGAGGAATGATACATCTTTGACTCCTTGGCATAATGCAGGCAAGTTAGCTAAAGATACCAAATAGTAAGATGTTGTAGATAAATAACTCTATGTAGCTCGATTTAAGTCATGATATTAACGTTAGCAGTAATACAAAGCAATTCGCATTTGAACTTGTACTAGCTAGTTAGCAGTACAAGGGTCTCAGTCTCAAAAAGGAAAAAAAAACCTGTTGATCTCTGCTTTTATACCACGTTCCCAGCCGAGACCACCCCAAGGACCACCTCAACTCCACCCATTTGTATGTTAAGGATCTTGTGACGTCACGAATCCCCGGAAACCAGCGTATTGGTAAGCCAACACAAAAACTCAGAAAAAAACATTTTTACGAAACATTAAATTTTCGGACATAAACAGTTGTGTATGATCATAATCTAACATCGTTTTTCCATGGGAAAACTTGGTTTTTGACTGCAGTATCACTTTAAATACTTTTTTTAAAAACATACAAAAGCGCGTGTGTGTTTTTACACAACAGCAACGTATTGCGATAGGTGGTCGCTGTGGAAATGTCAACTGTACAGGACTTTTGCGAAATGTAACAAGATAAACTCTTTGAATATGATATGAAGTTTATAGAGTTTATAAATTAAAAAAACTCAAATACAAATATGAAAAACACGACATGACAGAAACACACTAAATTTATCTACTTTTGGTATTGTGTAAACATATTAGCCTTGCTGGAAGTCTGCAACACTAATTTCTCATCCTGTCCGGTCTGGGTGTCTTACGCCAGTTCATGTTTGGGGATCCAGAAGAATGTGGGCAAAACCATAGATATACAGGTGCAGCTCAAAAAATTTGAATATCGTGAAAAAGTTCAATATTTTTTGTCACTCATTTCAGAAAGTGAAACTCATATATTATATAGATTTATTACACATAGAGTGAAATATTTCAAGCCTTTATTTCTTGTTATTTTGATGATTATGGCTTACAGCTAATGAAACCCAAAATTCAGTGTCTCAGAAAATTAGAATATTTTTGCTTTAGCATATTTTTAAAGTATCATATTTAATATTTGGTCGCATATCCTTTGCATGTCTGAAGTCTGTGACCAATCAACATCAAAATACTCTCAATATCTTATTTTCAGGTACTGTTACAAGCGATACTATAACCTCTCTGCATTTGAACTGATCTCTATGAGAATTGGGGGGTAAGACTAGATTCAGCTGTAAATTACGCTGGTACAGTATGGAACACATGACTGGCGAAATGGCTGTACGTCATCAAGGGTCTAAGGTATCAAATGAGCCCCAAACCATCACTCTGCGGCCAGATATGGAGTAGATGTGAATGGATCCCTTTAAGGGTTGTTTCTCCTGACTTCTATAGGAAAATGAGTCAGGAGAAATAACACTTGCAGTGATCCATCCACATCTACTCCATATCTGGCAACAGAGTGATGGTTTGGGGCTCGTTCGATAGCTCAGACCCTTGATGACTTACAGTCATTTAGCCAGCCATGTTTTCCATACTGTACCAGTGTAATTTACAGCTGAATCTAGTCTTACCCCCCAATTCTCATAGAGATCAGTTCAAATGCAGAGAGGTTATAGGCTCTGGTCTTCTTTTCATCAAAGCACAAGACAACTAACACTAACTATAACTAAGGTAGCTCACATTACTGTATGCATTGTGTGTGCGTGTGTCATGACTGATGCACACACACACAATACATACAGTAATGTTAGTTTTTCAAAAATGAGTATGTCGTTAGTTGTCTCCCAAAATTTTAACTTTATATTTGAATATCTCAGTCGAATTTTTTTGGCCAGCCACAAAGAGAGACTTCACTAGTTGCGCCTTGATCTGTTAAATAAGGTTAACGTTAATGTTGTTTTTTTTGTTGTTTTTTTTTTTTAATAGGCCCACCTTCCACCCCCCCTCTTCGGAGGACAACTTTATTTTTTAATTACAATTCTTTTTAATAATGAACAGTAACATTATTTACAGCAGTAAAAACAATAGTAATTTCCTCTTTGAGGGAGGGAAGAAACACCAAGACAAACCAAAATAACACAAAAGAAACCAAAAAGAACAGAAGAAAGAAAGGAGAATGAAAGAAAGCAGAAATGGACTTACAGCCAGATAGACATACAGTCGGACAAAAAATGAGACTGATATACAGACAGACACACAGAGGGACAAAGAGGTCGACAGACAGGGGTATGTGACAGGGGAAGTGGGGGGTGTAGTAGGGGTTGTATAGAGATGCGCAGGGGGTGAGGGGAAGAGGGGTTTGTTTGGAGGATTGTATAGAGGGAAGATGAGGGGGGTTGGGGGATTTGAGAGGGTGGTTCACAGGCTCATTTCAGGTAGTTGGATATTTAAATTATCCATGAATGATTTCCAGATGCTATTGGCTTGGGGGATTTCGCTGCGATTGGAGGCTGAAATGTTTTCCTGTGATATGTGATCTGATAGAAGGTTTGACCATTGCCTAGTATTCACGGTCTTTCTGGTCTTCCAGTTCAGAAGGATGGTTTTCTTGGCGACAGCTAGGGCAACAAGCAAGGGTTTAGTGTTTTGTATTATTGGGTTGATAGCAGATACATCCCCGAGTAGGCAGAGAGAGGGAGAGAGTGGAATGCTGCAGCCCAGGATGCGGGATAGTGTATTGGTGATTGAGTTCCAGAAGTGTTGAAGGGGTGGGCAAAGCCAAATTGAGTGAAGATAATCATCTGTGGTGTTGAGGGTGCAGTGTGAACATATATTTGTGCTTGCAAATCCCATTTTAAACAACTTGTGCTGAGTGATATGTACTCTGTGTATTACTTTGAATTGAATTAATTGCAGATTAGTATTGTTAGTCATCGTGAATGTGTTGTTGCAGATTTGTTGCCAAAATACGGTGCTGGAGAGAAAGCCAGGTCAGCTTCCCATCTTGAGTTGGGGAGGTGTATTGTAGAGTCTGTACTTGCTAGTATTTTGTATATTTTTGAAAGTAATTTCTTCTGAGATGTTATTTCGTTCATGGCTGATATGATGGGGGGTGGTTGGAGTTCATTGTGTATAATATTGATTTTAGATTTTATAACTGATTTTAATTGGAGAAATTGGAGAAATTGGTCTCTTCCAATGCCGTATTTTTCTGTGAGATCTTGAAAGGTGGTAAAGGTGTTGTTTGTAAAGATGTGGTTAAGATGGGTGATGCCTTTTTGTTTCCATACCGGGAAGTGTAAGGGTGATTTATTAAGCTGAAAGTCAGGGTTGTGCCATATTGGGGTGTGTTTGCAGGGTTCTGTGGTGGAGTTAGTTAGCTTGTTAGTTTTCCACCAGGCTGTCAGAGTTGTTGAGATTACGGTATTCTTGAAGCAGTTGTGATGTTTTATGTTGGTATTGAGGAATGGCAGGTCCTGTGGTGATATTTCCATGCAGACTTCTTTTTCAATATCGTCCCATGGGTGGTATTGTTGGGTGGGGTGAGTCCAATTGTGAATGTATATTAATTGGTTGGCCAGATAATAGTTATGAAAATTTGGTGCCTCGAGTCCTCCTTGGTTTTTACTTTTTTGAAGAGTGGTTAATTTGATTCTTGGTGTTTTGTTTTTCCAGTAGAATTTCGATATGATTGAATCTAGGGAGTTGAACCAGTTGGTGGTGGGTTGGGTTGGGATCATAGTGAATAAGTAATTGACTTTTGGCAGAATTGACATTTTGGCAGTTGCTATTCTTCCGATTAGTGAGATTGGTAGGTTTGTCCATCTTTGTAAATCATCATCTATTGCTTTTATCAGTGGGGTGTAATTGAGCTGAGATAACTCTGACAGCCTGGGCGAGATGTTAATTCCTAAATATCTGATATTTCCAGAGGGGAAGGGGAAAGATGAGTCCTGGGTTGCAACATTTCTATCACCTCCCTCTAAAGGTAGGATTATTGATTTTGACCAGTTTATGGAGTAATCTGATACTTTGGAAAATGAGTCTAAGAGTTTTGTAGTTTCTTGTAATGATATTGTCGGTTCCTGTAGATATAATAATACATCGTCAGCATAAAGGCTGATCTTGTGGTGAGTGTTACCGGTGGTGATTCCTACTATGTTAGCATTTTGTCTAATTGCTGTAGCGAGAGGTTCGATGAAGAGGGCAAAAAGAGAGGGAGAGAGTGGACATCCTTGCCTGGTACCTCTGTGAAGTGTGAAGCTTTCCCCGCAATCAAGCGCCAGCTCAGCACCACAGAGCGAAGGCCTTGACGCGGGGGAGGCGGAGGAGGCCTCTCCCATCCTAACATCGGACTCCCCCTCTGCTAGTCCAGGGGACCCTACCCCTCACCAGCAGCTCACAGAGGCATACGGGGACCCCACGTAGGAGGGCCATCGGACGCCATCGGACTCCGCCATTCCAGGGGACACTACATCTCACCAGCAACCAGCAGAGACCTCCACTCGCCCTCAGGTTCCCCCCCTGCAAGATGCTCCAACCACCCCCCTCCCACTCTCCCCCTCCTCAACCTCATTTTCCAGCCCCCTCCCAGATGCATCCCCCCATCCTCCCCTCTCCCCCTCCTCAAACTCATTGTCCAGCCCCCTCCCAGATGCATCCCCCCATCCTCCCCTCTCCCCCTCCTCAACCTCATTGTCCAGCCCCCGCCCAGATGCATCCCCCCATCCTCCCCTCTCCCCCTCCTCAACCTCATTTTCCCCCTCCGAGCTCCCCCCCCCCCCTCCTTCCCCCCTCCAGTTCCTGCCATTCTCAGAGGCGATGGAGAAAGTGATGGAGAGAGGGACTCCAATGCTAACTAGACCTGGCCTCGCGCGAGCCTCTATAACACCCATCCCCTTCCCCCAGACCCCACACCCAACTCCCACCAGCCCCTACCTTCAAAACTCCAGCAACGGACCCGCGCTCCCCCCGCTCCCCCACCCTGCAGGACGCCGCTAGCCTCTATAACACCCATCCCCTTCCCCCAGACCCCCACACCCAACTCCCCCCAGCCCCTACCTTCAAAACTCCAGCAACAGACCCCCGCTCCCCCCCCCTCACCCCACCCGCCATCACCCCTCCACCCGCAGGACGGCGCGAGCCTCTACAACACCCATCCCTTCCCGCAGACCCCCACACCCAACCCCACCAGCCCCTACCTTCAACTCACTCCAGCCAACGGACCGCGCTCCCCCCCCTCCCCCAGTCCCGTCTAAGAACTCACTACAGGACCACGTCTGAAACACGCAGCCTGACCCAAGAAGATGTAGATGCGCTAGATCTAATAATTCTATCAAGAACAGTCATCTGCCTTCTGATGTAAACAATTCCAATACTGTAATCCCAGCTGTGTCAAAATAACCTATCATTTTATAAATAGTCATCGGCATGGCCAAAGACAACTAGAACATCCTTAATAGTAGCTCCCGTTCAAGTAATCTTATCCGTGTCAGTTATTTTACCTCCCAACCTAATCAGAAGCCTGCTCTATAACAACAAAATAGCATTACTTAATATTAGATCACTAGGGAATAATCCATTCTTCTAATCAATGATTTTATAATCACATCAACTAATCTAGATTTCATGTTCTTAACTTAAACCTGGTTAGATATAAAAAATACTGCTGCTATTCTAATTTAGACTTGCCCCCCCTATCTCTTTAATACTTTTCAACGTCAGCCGTGATGGCAAAAAAGGTGGTGGAGTAACACTGCTCTCAGTAGAGAGATTATTTCAGTGCATTCGCAGGTACTATTTCGGAGAGAGTTTGCCTCCTTGAATACCTTTTCATGCCTTCTAAAGCATCTCAACAAATTTTTTTTCTAACAGTTTTACAGTCCAACCAAAATACTGGCCCGCAATTTCTTAGATGATTTCACTGAGCTACTTTCTCTCACTTCAACTGAATATGATTGTCTAGTTATTACTGGCGACTTTATGTCCACATTGATAACACACTGGACAAATACGCAAAGAACTCACTATCATACTGGAAAACTTTTGTTTATCACAGCATGTGCCAAAGGACACAACTCATACTCGAGGGCAGACTCTGGATTTAATTACACCAAGGGCCTTGATTATTTCTAGTGTAATCTGTTGTTTTTTTTTTTTATGATGTTGCACTTTCTGAATCATTATTTCTGTTTCATTTCATATTCTCCACTATCTTCAGACTCCTAACTAAACCATGCAATAGTTTAAAAAACGGCATTTAAATGAGAAGACTACTGAAATGTTTTATTAAGCTATTCGCTGATCCCATCCCGTCAACGTCAACCTCTGTGACAACTCTTAAATAATCTTAATCAAACATGGAAGATATCAGGAACACAATTGCCCCCCAGGATAGTAAAGTTCATCATCCCCCCACCCATGCAGACACCAACGGAGAAAGGCAGCTTCTGTAAAAGCACAGAGAAAGAGGAAGTAGGAAAGCAGACCCAAATGGCGAAAATCAGGCCTCTACATCCACTACGACATTTATAAAGAAAACCTGCATAACTACAACCTTCGTGTTAAAAATCGCAATAGACAACCTACTCTCTGACTCTGATAAAAAAACTCTAACTATGCTCGTGTTCTATTTTCAGTTTGTTTGACAGACTAGATTAATCTCTTCCAGTCGGCAACTTCTCCGGACCTTATCGGCAGTAAATGTAATGACTTTCAGCTGACATTTTCAGAGATCAAATTAAAACAATTAGAATGTTCTATAAATCAGCCACACAGAACATAAACCTTTTTATCCAGTTGGAATCAGACCACCAATACGAATCAGTCTAAATTAAGATCCATTGATCTCTCATACCTTAAAAAAATAGTTTTGCAATTAAATTTTTATCTACCTTTCTGTCTAGATCCATTGCCGACTGGTTTCACAAAAAGTGTTTCAATTATTTATCCAAAGACCTGCTACAAATTGTTATAACTGTTGCGATTTCATCTGCCTTACATCCACAGAGTCTACACAAACGGCAGTTCATTATACCCCAACACAAAAACACAAGCACTCTAGACTTCGTCTGTTCTCTAAATAACTACATACCGATATCAAAACCTACCATTTATATGGAAAAGGTAATTCTGAGAAGGTGTTTATCACCAGCTTAGTTTTCCTTAAAACTAATGATTGTCTTTGACATCTTCCAGTCTGGGTTTTCGCCCCAACCACAGTAACTGAGACGGCACTAATTAAGGTGGTTAATGACATTCGTCTTAACTCTGACTCTGGTAATATATCAGTTTTTGGTTTTATTGGATTTAAGTGCTGCATTTGATACCGTTGACCATTCTATATTATTAGATAGACTAGAAAACTGGGTCGGACTATCTGATACGGTCCTTCACTGGTTCAGGTCATACCTGCAAGATAGAGATTACTTTGTCTCCATTGGCAACTTCGTCTCTCAGAAGGTTAACATGACGTGTGGAGTTCCTCAAGGATCAATCCTTGGCCCTCTCTTATTTAATCTTTACATGCTACCCTTAGGAAAAACTTTGCGGGACAACAATACTGCCTACCATAACTACGCTGATGATACACAAATTTATATTACCCTCTCACCCTCTGATTATAGTCCAATTGATTCCCTATGTCATTGTGTCTCACTGATAAATGACTGGATGTGCCAGAACTTTCTTCAGCTAAACAAGGACAAAACAGAGGTAGTTGTTTTTTGGTTCCAATAAAAATGAGAGAATTAAGGGTCAGTGACTATCTAAAATCTCTATCACTACAGACTACAAATCAGGCCAGAAACTTGGGTGTTATTTTAGATGCTGATCTACACTTTGAAAACCAGGTTAACTCCTTAACCAAGTCAGCATATTACCACCTTAAAAATATAGCAAGGATTAGAGGCCTACTTTCCAGACCAGATCTGGAAAAGCTTATCCATGCTTTCATCTCTAGTAGGCTAGATTATTGCAATGGGCTTTATACCGGCCTTCCTAAAAAAAACCTCCAAAAACTACAGCGTGTTCAAAATGCAGCTGCAAGGGTACTCACAAAAACTAAAAGATACGACCACATCACACCAGTCCTCAGATCTTTACACTGGCTTCCATTGTACCAGAGAGTTGAATTTAAAATTATTTTTATTGGTCTATAAAACCCTAAATGGCTTGGGGGCCAAAATATCTCCTAGATCTTCTTATACCCTATGAACCATCAAGAACCCTTAGGTCATCTGGAAAGGGACTATTAACTGTTTATAGACCTAAGACAAAACACGGTAAAGCATCATTCAAATATTATGCTTCCGACACCTGGAACAAACTCCCAGAAACACTTAGATACACCCCAAATGTGGCAACTTTTAAATCCAGGCTCAAAACGTTCTTGTTTTGTAGGGCTTATGAACACTGACTTGCTTTACTAAGAGTAGCCCCACAAAGGTGTAATTTTAATTGTCTTATCCATTATTGTTTTTATTCAGTTACTTCTGTTTTCTGCTGCAAATCTTATTGTCTTATCTTTTTATTTATTTATTTATTTTTAGATTCTTTATTCTTATTGCCTTATCTTCTTATTTTTTTTAATGAATTTTAATGATTTCCTCGTTTAATCTTGTTATTGTATATGTAAAGCACATTGAATTGCACATGTGTATGAAATGCGCTCCATAAATAAAGCTGCCTTGCCTTGCCTTGCTTTGTGAAGTTATTCCGTTTGTGGTGACAGTGGCCATAGGTGATGTGTATAATGTCTTAATCCAGTGAATAAACGACTCTCCAAAACCAAATTTTTGTAAAGTTGCAAATAGGAATGACCAGTTGACTCTGTCGAAGGCTTTTTCTGCATCTAGTGAGGTGATTATTGCTTTCAGATTGTGTTGTTTGGTAATGTTTAATAAATGGAATAATCTGCGCATGTTGCTTGAATGTTGGTTTAACGGAATTACCCTTTAACATTAGCAGAGTTAACCTTTAGGCTACCATTCAATAGTCTGCTGAATTAATTGCTAACACGATCTAAAGACCCAAAGCTATACAGCCAGAAAGTAATCATTGTTACAGAAATAGCCCAGTGGCGACGCCAGACCTATTTTAGAGGGCTTTAGCGCCGCTAAAATTTACTGTAGCTAAATCCTGTCTACTCGCTCTCACAATTGTAGATCCAACCACAGTTCTGATCCAC